>APFE031331532.1:132916-160179 GCA_000404065.3 Pinus taeda | reverse complement strand
GATCAAGTGTCGGTAATACCGAGGAGAGAATGAACCGTCGGATCACTACATATCGTGACCGTCGGATCACTACATATCGTGACCGTCGGATTGTAAGTTACAAATGTACATGTAAAGAAACACACTTTACCTAACTCTATACTAGACCAAGTTATACTTAACTATTCCTACATGTCGGAATATCCTAACATCCATGTGGAGGCCTGATGCAGGTAGAAGATGCCTTGATTATTCAAAGCTTGGATTAGTTGTTCTGAGAGAATATGTGGTTCCCCACTCCCAATCCAAGGATCCTTCCAAACTAAAGTTTTGTACCATCCCCAACTTTCCATTTGAGACCTTGTGTGATGATATTCATAGAGTTTAGAATTTCTTTTCAAACCATAAATCCATTTTGTGAGTGTCTTATAGGGGCTCTAAGCCAATCCACAATAGTAGATGGGAGAATTTATTTTTTAACCATAAGCTAATCCCAGATCCTAGTGCCTTTAATTAGCCTTCAAGCCCTTTCACAGATAATTTTTATGAGAACCAATGATATTTTTCAACCCCCATCCTTCCAAGGGCTTTGGGAGTGCTATGGAGGATCGGGATGTGAGTGCAAAGGGTCTACGATCATGTTTCTTAACCTAGAGATATTGTAATGACATATGATTTATTTTATTGAGAAATCCCATAGGAACCCATGCTAAAGATGCCCAGTATAAAGGAATAACCTCAAGAATTTCCTTACATAGGACCAACCTACCAGCTCTAGTTATCCATTTATTGCACCAATTTTTAATTTGGAGCTTAATTTTGGCAATGATCCAAGCCCAAATCTCATTTTTAGAGTTTTTTAGATTTAAAAGAACTTATAAGAATTTTAAGGGGTCCCCAAGAAACAATGGGATTGATGAAAGTAATTTAGAAATAAGGTCAGATTCATCATGATTCATGGCATTCCCAACAATAATAAACTTCCCATTATTTATCAACATACCTATTACCAACAAGAATAATTCCAAGATGTTTTTTTATGGCTTGAATACTTCCAACATCTAATGCAAGGAAGGAGGTAATATCATCCACAAATAAAATTTGTGTGAGAGAAAATGTAAGGTGGATAAAAATTCCATTAATACAATGTCATCTAGTTTCATTGAGGATAGCCCTATTGAGAGCCTCCTCCATAAGAAGAAAAAGGAGAGGGGATAGGGATCAGCCTTGCCTATGACCTCTCTGAGGATTAAATAAGGATGAAGCTTATCCATTGATTAGTAAATCCATAGAAGAAGTTTTGATACAATTTTATATCTAGTCCTCAAAGGAGGGATTGAAGCCAAGATGGAGGAAAATCAATATGACGTAGACCCAATCTACTCTATCAAAGGCCTTGGACAAACAAAATTTCTAGATGACTACTTTTTATTATGAATATGCATAGAGTGTAGACCTTCTTGAGCAAGCCATGTTTCCTCATGGATTTGTTAATCCTTCAAAATATTGAATTATTCTAGTGAAATATACTTAGATAGAGTTGGCTTTAATCGAATGGCGATGATCTTGGAGATGATTTATAGATAGAATTACAAAGCAAAATTGGCTGCAAGTGATCAAAAGAACTAGGCTCATCCATTTTGGGGATGAAGGTGATGAAGGTAGAATTGAATGGGGCTAAGACTCTAACATTTTTTGTGAAGTATTCCACCACTCTCAATAATTCATCATTGATAAAAGAAAAAAAATCCTAATAGAATTCAATGGAGACGCCATGTAGATTAAGGATTTTATCCTTTTTAATGGTATGCAATGCTACTTCCAACTCCAATTTGGTGATTTCTTTCATAAATTCTTCATTCTCATCCTCATTTATAAAGCGAGGGAAATAAGAATCCATTTGGAGGATCTTGTCTATATTTTCTCTTTTAGAACTTTTGAAAATGTTCTTGAAGTATGATACCCCTTCCTCTGTAATTTCTTTGAAGGAATAGCCTTTATTCTTTATTGATTTCCCAAATAATGTTTATGGATTTTTGGTGGTTTTAAATTCTATGAAAATATTTTGTATTCTCATCCCTTTTCTGAAGCCATAGAGCTCTGCTCTTTAAGCATTGTTCCTTCTTCCTTTCAAGAAGAAGGCCCTTTTCTTTCCCTTCTATGGTTTTTCGAGAAACTAAATTCTCATAAGAGAAAGAGGAATGATGAGCATTTTCCAAGAAATCCCATGATTTATCCTCAATTTCGGATAGAAGTCTCTCATCCTGGATTTCTTTTCTATTTTTCCTATTAGGATATAGTTTTCTTATATTTTTTAAGTTCTCCTAGAATTTTATCGAAAGAGATGATCCTAGGGTAGGACTATAGTTATTTATTTACTTATTTTTAAATCTTTGTTTTCACAGACCCCATATATCAATGTCACTATGTCCATAGAATATTTGTACTAAGTAAATCCACCTAAAGGGATCTATTCCTACCATCTAAACCATGAATCCTAACCCTAAGAGTGTCAAGAGAATTGAATTTTTGGCCTTTTAATAGAAAAGGTGATTTAATAAATGGGACTTCACCAACTGAGCTAACCCTTACGCTCGGGTAGGATTATAGTTAGACCAATCCTCCTTGATTTTGTCGATAAGGGAAATTTGTTCAAGTCATCGAGTATTCAATTTGAAGGGACCAATAGGATTTTGGGACCTATGATTCATATCTAAGATGATTGGATTGTGATCCAAGCACACACACCTCCCCACCCCGAATTTACGAATTTGAAGATTTTAATCCAGAATATTTTTTGAAATGAGGAAGCGATTAAGTCTCTTAGCTATGTATGGGGATCTTGTCATGTTATTTGTCCATGTAGGAAGAGTTTTTGCAGGGAAGATATCCATTAAACCAGCATTCTCAATATTATCCAAAAAATAATCTGCCAATGGGTCGAGATGAATCGAGGGTCCCCAAAATTCAAATTATTCCAAAGTGAAATTTTAATCTCCCTTGAGGTAGAAAAATTATGATCCAAAACATGGATATATGAATATTGTTTCCCAAAAAATATTTATATCCAAGTATGGGCCATTTATATTTAATCTAGTGAAGGAAAAACATTATCCCTAAAAATAAAGGTTGTTACTAGATAAGTCCTTGAGGCCCATGCTAGAAAATAATGAAGGAGGGAGGTATACCATCTAGTAATAAAACCTCCTAATCTCTTTGAGGAATTTGTATAATGAAATAACTAGGAAGGAAGCATATGTGACTGGATGGATTCCACCCTTATTCCATCAATCATTTTTTCCTAAATAAAAATAATGTGAGGGGAGAGAGAATAGATCAATCTCTTTATGGCCAAGTTTTTTGATAGGTTGGTTAACCCCTTAGATTCTATTGAAGCCCCGAAAATCGGGTCTACAATAAGGGGGATACCTTCCCGTTCCGGACCTTAAAAGCAGCTCCTTTTCCATTTGGGATGGTGGGTCCGACTGGGGATAATGGGATCAGTTTCCCAATTTGTGTGTGTTGATAAGAACTGATATTTCCTGTTTTCTAAAGATTTCTAAGTAAAATGCTTTTAATCTAAGTCTAATTTAAAAATGCAATTGTATTCTAATGAACATAAATATTTAAGTCTAAAACTAACCTGGGATTCAACTTTGAACTTATGCAATCTAAAATAATTTCGAATAGCAATTGGTAATAAAGATCATTCAATCGCTACAAGAAAATAATTCGATAAAAATGAATTGTTTCATATAAAAAGTTAGCTGAAACAATTGTGAAAAGCATATCACATAATAAGTCATTCATATATTGAACATAAACAGAATAGTCATCACTGTACAAAAGTGCCAAATGATAATTCAAACATTCAAGCTTTTATATATAAATAGCTAAGCATAAAATATTACTTAGACACATAAGCAGAAATCGTTAAGAGTTAAAAGTACCATTGATAACAAGTCCTGCTCATGAGATTCAACAATATAGATTTATTTCTTCCTAATTCAACATCTACTAAGAGTACAAAAGTGCATTTTAGTAGCAGACACCAAACACAGATATCAATAAATCTTGTTCCATTCATTCATCAAAACCTCCTCTAAGGGTGCAAAAGTGCATGTTCTGAGGAAATGTTTTTGACAAATTTTTGGACCCTTCTCTAAATGCATGAGAGGGGTTAAAATACTACTTCCTAAATACTAAAAATCGTTTATTACAAAAATATAGGAGGAGGTTTAAATGATCGTCTTCATCTAAGGCAAAAATAAATCAAAACTAAAACTAAAACTGAATCTGGAATTAACTATCTATGTATTTGTTCTCTGTGGTCACAAGCATTCAGCATCGATTGGAGGAGCGTCAGTTGGCCAACCTCTGATTTTAGTTTCCCTACGAAAACAAAATCGGCAAGTGCTGGCACTATCTTCTTGGCAGAGTTTGTAAGGTATTTGAGAGTCATGCATTGACTGTGTGGTTTAACCAAGTATTTCCAGTAAGTTTCCCAATTCAACTTGGTTAACTTCTTGATGGAATATGCCCTTTCCTCATCCTTTTGTCTCCAGCTTTTCTGCAGTTTTTGTGCTTTTGGGAGAAATCCGGGAGCGGTCTCTGAAATGAGGTTTTCTTTGTGCAGGTTTTCATTGACACAGTCAATGACATTGTTTTCTACTGTTGTTTCTTCTTCTGCTACTTGTTCTGCCTTCCTAATTTGTGTGTCCCACTTATGGAAAAGCATTTCTTTGTGGCTTCCTTGATTCTGAGTGCACCTGCTTTCTTTCCTTCTTCTGATTCCTACCAAGCCAAATAATTAGAAATTCTCTTGTCAATTAAATCATAATCATGTCGCAAGTCCACGACTTGATTGGTAATTTTATCCCTCATCTCGCAATGGGAAATCCATTGCAATATTCTTTGGCATAATGCTTCTTGTTGTTGCAAGAGTTGGTCGTTTAAGGCAAGGGCTTCTGAGACAAACTCTATAAGCTTGGGATCATCTCTATGAATTTCTAACATAGCTTGCAACTGATTTTCTTTTTCAGCTAAATTGTTCTAGTATTCTAGTTGCATCTGTTGAAAATCTTGCTGTAACTTTTCTAACCTTTCCTCTACTTGTCGGTTAGCACTGGTTTGTTGTAGTTGTTGCTACAAAACTTGAATTTGTTACTCTCTATCTTTGAGTAATTGTTGTACCTTGGATGCTTTATCAATTGTAGCAAAAGCATAGGCTCCTGCGATCTGAGATAACTTAGTCATATTTTCAGTAGGATCGATGGTAGGGTCTTGCCAAAGGACGTCTAGCTACTCTACCTTAGGCGAGCGCATGATGTCGAGTTTTCTCTTATTTCTTTTCTTTCTTACCACTGCCTTATGCTGCACGCTATAGAATACATCTAGAGGAGGAATCTCCTCTATCTTGAGCATGATTTCAGATGATGGGGTAATGGGAATATGCTCTACCTCTAGAGCATCACTGACTGTTTCCATGATCATATCTACCACTGTCTGTACTGTAGTCTCAGGTGTCTTCATGTTCAGCTCCTCAGTATTAATAAATTCATTGAATGTTTCCCACTCCTTATCCAGCTCAGTTCCTACTGGCTTTGGTGGCTGGATGATGGGAGGGGGAACTATTATATGTGGTGTAGTCAAGACCAGTTGCTCTGGGTGCTCTTTAGACTAGGCAATATCTCTTAATGACCCTTCACTTTTACTGTGGTCACTCTCAGACTGTTTAGAGTGTTCTGGGGATTCTTTTCTAGACTTAGACCTAGACTTGTCTGTACCTGAACTTTCACTTAAACTGATACTAGGAGTAAGCTCCCTTATTGATTCCATGCGTAATTTCTCCAAGGGTATGTTAGCTAATCTCATTTCTCTGTACAACTTGAATTCTTGGAATTCTACTGGGAAAATTGAATTTGAGCCATCTGCAAAACCTCTTTTAGTGTGCTTTTCTGTTGAAAGGTATCATCAAAAATATCATCTTCTTTGAGAAATATTTGTATCTTGAAAATAGTAGTGAAATTCTTAATGACATTAAAAGGGTCAAATTGTCTTCCTAGAAACTTAAACAGTCGTAGACACGGCATATTGTCTACTACTTTGAATGTATGACCTAAATTAAACAATGAAAAGGCCCCACAGGCCACAAGAAATTGCAGCTAAATCGCCTTCTTATTATCTTTCAACTCTTTGCTCATTCCTCCCACTCCGCAAGTCTGATAGGCAATTTCTCGACCCAATAACTTATCAGGAACATATAAGGGTAGGACATGAGGGGAAGCAATTCTTCCAAATACTCTGACATAGGTGAAAATCTCTCCCCCAGACCATCTTGCGACAGGGAGAATATCAACTTCCGCTTCAGGGGAAAATCTTGGGGCATCCCTATTATACAACATTCTATACATAGGCAATATAATTCCATGCAAATTTTGTAAAGATATGGAATAAACTTGGAATCCCACAATTCTTTATGATAAATGTGAATGGGCAAGGGATTCTATATAGTCCACTTCCAACCCATTAAAGGAAATTTTGAAACATAACAGATTGCATCCATAACATAAGCAACTAGATAGAAATGAGGATAAATCCTCTGAGTGGTAATTATTTTGGACCGGTAGTTCCAAATAGCCGAAGCTAAATTATCAGACAATATATAAGCCCAATCCATAATAGTGGCATTAGTGGCTACATCTAATAGGGGTAGCCACTTAGATGAAAACTTGTTGACGTTGGGCTTTCCATATAGTCTACATAGCATAGCAGTAGTGAAGAAATATGGGGAGGAGAGGGAACCAGTACTATACATATCGTATTTGTCCTTTTTCAATGGTTCTTCCCTCGCTGACTAGTTCTTGGTACACTTTGCCAAATCTTCGTTTTCTTTGGTAAACTTCTCCACGAACTGCTTGATGTAGGTTTCTTGCAGCTCTGGTAGATGATACATAAGCCTTAAATCTTATTTAGTGAATGACCCAATGAGGTCTTGGCCTCGAGTCTTGAATTGCATGCATGTTATATCGGCACTGTCCAGTACCCACTTGACCATGTCTGTGTATGGAAGAATCTTCGACCTTGCCGCTATTCGGTGCAAGAAAGAACATGCAAGTTCAATGATTGATGCTCCAGACAACCCGCGCAAGTCTGTTGTTGCTTTAACCTCCATAACTCTTAGCTTTTCCTCTTCGAGGAGACTGTACATGCCTTCCCAAGTAGTTATGACAACATCTTTGTTACAGGTGGTGTCTGTGTAGAAGGGCATCATATCTTTGTCCTCTATAACCGGAGCCTTTCCCTTCTTTCCCATTACATTCTGTACACTGTTGTGTATATTACTCTGCTTGTTGCTCCTGCAAATTTACAAGTAAGGAAAGAGACAAAGTGACGGGAAAGCTCTTTAATTTTGAAATCATATCAAATATACCAACCTACATAAAATAACCTTTTGGTCAGTTTTAAATCTTATCTCATAAATGACCATAAATTAACCATTAAATTTCCATTAATGCCCATAACTCGTTATCGAATTACGATAAAAACTTTATTGAATGATAAGCCCTGCAGATCTGCAATAAAGTGATTTTGTGATTTGCTTCGCAATATCGCAGATCCAATATCGCTAATTTATTTCGTTAACAATCATTTATCACCTTGAGCGTCTACGAGATGCAATTTGAAAGATACCTTATCGCATATCACCGGATTGGGATATTTTACCGTAGGTGATACTTGCAACGTATGAAAGTTGCGATGCACGATGGATTTTTAAGGCGTGCGATCTCACGTTGCATTTTCATAAATACGAAAGCTTGTTTATATGATGTTCCCTATTACCCTTTGTGATGCGATGTTTTATTATTTAAGAGAATGATCTTATTTGGAACTTATCATAAAACTTAGGTTTTTGTTAGGTTTTGCGGGTGTTTTCCTAAGTTTATGATAGCATGTTTTATTCAAAGGGAAATATAAGTGCTAGATTTTTATTTTTTAGAAGGGTCCCCATTTATTTAACTTTATTGCTAAAACTAAATAAAAGGGGGGTTGTTGTTGGCCACAACAATTGGCGATTCACTAGGAAGAACCAATTATCTCTGATTATCTTTTGAATTTTCTAAACTTCCAAAACAAAAATGTTTCTGAAAAATAAAACTTTATTGTAGAAATATAAAGTGTATCATGCTTTCAGCTGTCAATGGTAGTTTGTTTCTCCTGTGTTAACTCTGATTATTTACTTCCCAAATCTTAGTCATTGTATTTACATCAGCCACTACTATGTTTATAAAGATAAAATCAAAGACTTCTCTTGTAGATCATTTTTAAGTATGCTCATTTGTCGTAGGTAGAGCCTCTGCTTCCAGCAGGCGTTCATAGCCTCCACACTTGTTGTTTTTTGTTTTCTTTTAATTCTTAAAGAACAATGTCTTGGTTTGGTAGCCAAATTATGACAGTGCCATTCACTTGATTTATAACTTTGCTGAACAAGCTGGCTCGTGATGAGACCCTTTATCTTTTGATTGCAACAATCTTGAGCCCTTGCCCTATTGTGGTATGCAGTTTTGGCAATGTCAGCAAGTCATAATATTCATGATCATGATAAGTTGGCTCGTGATGAGACCTCTTATTCTTTAAGCTTAGAGTGTATCATTGGATTATTCCTTGAAACTCATAATTCACTAGGTGGGGAGGAAGTCATTGGTTCCTTAAGAATAGCTCTGGACAACAATTATAGAGTTTTTGGAAACGGATTTTCTTCAGAAAAGTTTGTTTTGTTATTGATGATTTTCATTGACTGATATAAAACAAATTCTCACTAAAGGTTGTTTTTCATCAAAATTCGTAAGGCTGAAACTAGTAGCATTTTCAAGCTTATAGCATTTGATTGTATTTTTCAATAATAATGATCAATTTTCCAAATCAGTTCTATTTATACAAGCAAAAAAAACAAAATCTAAAAGAAACACCAATTTTTTTTGTGAATTCCCAAAGTTAACCATTTACAACCTGTTTTATTATCAAAATAAAGCCATAAATAATAATTTACAAAAACAGAAGAGGTCATCTTCTATAGAAAGTATTTTTTAAGGATTTTCCCATTAACAGGTAAAGATTCTCTTTTCCTTGTTAAATCTAGCAACATGAAAGTGGATGGACCTATGATTTAAATGATTTGGAATGGGCCAAGCCACATTCATTGGAATTTAGAATGTTTGCCTTTTTCCTCATGAGCTTTATCCCATTTCAAAACTAAATGTCCAATTTGAAAATCCTTCTTAGATACCATGTTTGCATTGAAGGAAGCCTTTACTAATGCTTGATGATGAGTGTGTGTGATTTTAGCATGTTCTCGTTGCTCTTCTAGCTTAAGGATCTGCAATTGTCTTAGTTGTAAAGATGAAGTTGGTGTTTCATTAATAAATTGAACTAAGGCCAAAGAAGGAATTGCTAGATGAGTTGGGAGAACTACTTCTTTCCCATAAACTAAATTAAAGGAAGAAGTGCCAATGGAAGCCTTTCGGGTTATTCAGTCTACCCATAAAGCATACATCAAATATTTGTGCCAATTTTTATGATTCTAATCAATTATTCGCTTAATGATTCTTATTAATTTTTTATTCATTAATTCAGCCAACCCATTCCCTTGTGGGTAATAATTGGCAGAATATTTAAGCTTAAAACCTCTTTTAAGTGAAAATTCAGTCATAGAATTGCCAGAAAAATATGATGCATTATCAAACATTAAAGCAGAGGGTAAACCAAACCTGTTGATTATGAACTGATCTATGAAATCAATGATATGCTCAACATTGGATGTCTTGAGCAGAACTGCTTCTACCCATTTAGTAAAATAATCTGTACCTGTAAGGATATACCTATGCTATTTAGAAGAGTGATGAATGATCTCACCTATTATATCCAATCCTCATTGATCAAAATATTGATCAATGTTGACTGGTTTCAAAGGAAATGATGGTTTCTTTTGTCTTCCGGCAGAAGTTTGACAAACTTGACATTTCCTTACATAGCTATGTGCATCTTTAAATAGTGTAGGCCAATAGTATCCTGCACGCAAGATTTTATGTGTTGTAGCATCTCCCGCATAATGTCCACCTACTGGTCCATCATGGATTTCCTGCAACACCTTTTCAACTTCAAATTTCTCAAGACATCGAAGGAGAACATAATCATAATTCATCCTAAAAAGTACATCATTTACGAGTTGATATTGCTTAGCCTTCAATCTTAAGGCTCTTTTCTTTGTATAATCTAGATTTGAAGGAGCATATCCATTCTTTAGATAAAATATGATATTAGCATATCTTGATTCAATATCATTTAGGCTTACCTCATACATTTGTACCTCTTGGTTTGAAGATGATATTTCAAAGGTAAGCGATGCTTCAACCAACATCTTGCAAAAGCCTTGACCTTTTACAATATTTGCTGGCTTGATCTCCATGTCATATTCTTGTAAGGCAGTGACCTAATTTGCTCTCTTTTCACCCACAACTTTCTGTACTAAGAGATTTCTTACCGTTGGAAACAGTACTATGATCTTTGTATGGGCTTTAAAAAGAAAGGGTCTAAAATATTTGATCGCTTTGAAAACAGCATAAGCTTGTTTCTCAATGTCTGAATAATTTAATTTAGCCCCTTAAATATTTGAACTAAAGAAGGCAAATGGGGCTTCTTCCTTGTCTTGATTGGCTTGAGTGAGTATCGCAGCATATGACTTATCAGAGGCAAATGTATACAAAATAAAAGGATTGGAAAATTTTGGAGTCGCTAGGAATGGGGCATTAATAATCACTTGCTTAATCAGATTAAACACTTCATATTCTTCTTGGCCCCATTTGAAAAGTGAATTCTTTTTTATCATTGCTTGTAATGGTCACACAAGTCTTGAGAAGTTTGGAACAAATCTTTTGACAAAATTAATCTGGCCAAGGAAGGATTGCATGGCTTTCTTATTATATGGCAAGGATATTTCGGAAATTTCCTTAATTCTATCGAGATAAATATGGATTCCATATTTTGACACTATAAATCCAAGAAGTTTTCCTTCACTTAATGCAAAAAATGAATTTTTTGGGTTAAATGAAATCCCATACCTTTGGCAACGTTGGAAGATTTGATTTAAGTTTCTAAGGTGATTACCGTGTTTTTTAGAATACACTATTATGTCATCCAAGTAAATCACCACTGATTTTTTTACTAATACCTTAAATGTGATATCCATGGCTCTTTGAAATGTGGCACCAGCATTTATCAGACCAAACGACATCTTTTGATATGCATAAGTACCCCATTTGGTTCTGAATGTGGCTTCTAACTAATCTTCAGGATGGACTAGAACCTGGTTGTAGCCAAAGAAACCATGTAAAAAAGACATTAATTCTGATCCTGCAACTGCTTGCAATATTTGTTCCATAGGAGGCAGGGGAAAATTACCCTTTTGACCAGCTTTGTTAAGATTTCTAAAGTCAATACAAATCATAGTATCTTCGTTTTTCATTCTAATTGGGACCATATTGGAAACCCACCTAGAATGTCAAACGAGAAAAATAATTTTGGCTTTTAATAATTTATTAAGCTCAGACTTAATCTTTCGAGATTAGGATGGATTTTTTCAGCTTTTGCTGGATAGGTTTTTCATCAGCTATAATTGGGATAGTATGCTGAATAATCAAAGTGTCATAAGTCTTAAAGTCATTGTAGTTCCAGGCAAAGAAGTTTTTGTATTGTTTCAGGAGTCGAACATAGGTGAATTTTTCTTCTGGGGCTAGGCCAAGACCTAGGTTGATATTTTGTGGCTTGGTATTCGTTCCTAGATTTACTAACTCATAGTTTAGAGTTGAACTCTGAAGTTTTGAATTGGTAGATCTTTTAAAACGGTCTTTCAAATCATATAGGTCTTCCAACTTGACTACAGATTTTGGTATAGCATTATTAGTTCTTTCTTGTTGTAACTACTGGTCATGTTGGTCCTCATCAATTATCTGATTAGTGTAAGATCCTTCTGATGTCAGGAAACTTACAATATCAGGATCACCATTAAAAATTCTCCAGTTTGTAACATTATCAGGGATGGAGGGCCTAAAGATAAATTCAATTGAGAATATATCTGAGCTAAAGTATTTTGATGGAATGAGCTTGAAGTTACATTAGCCAGGAGGTCAGCACTAGCATTTTGGAGTCTAGGAATAGGTGAAATATTAAATGCTATAAAATGTTCAGTCAGATCTTGCACTAAAGATTGATAATGCTTCAAATGACCTGATACACAATGTATAGTATTTTGTACATGTTTAATAACAATCTCAAAGTCTCTAAAGACTTGTAGATACTTGATATCTAATCCGATTGCCTTGTATAGTCCTTGGGCTAGAGCTTCGTATTCTGTAGTATTGTTTGTGCAATCGAACTCGAGTCTACATGTTAGCATAGTTTTGTTTCCCTCTGGACTAACTAATACACATCCTTCTCTTGCTCCATCATTAGACTTAGAACCATCAAAAAATAATTTCCAAAATAAAGATTTATTTACAGGACTATCTATAAAATTAACACATTTAGAACTATCTATTTGAGAAAAAATTTCCACTTGAGACAAAACAGAATGTTCTAAATAATGTGAAGTATGAGCATTAAAATTTCCTAAGAAAGAGTCAACAGAATAGTTGCCAATTATATTGTTGTTGTGTGCTACAGGTTCATTTTCTCCTTCCAATTCTGTTACTATGTATTTTTGGTGTCTTTCTCGCTCAACCTTTATCTGATTTGGTTTACCATTGTAAGGGGGCCACATATGTGACCAATCGGTCGCAAAGTATCCATGAAGCTTTTCTGACCAATCCCTACTAAGAATTAAACCATAAAATTTGGGAATGTCTGCAACTAGAATATCAATAACTTGACATACCTTTGGATTAGATGATAGCCTTATGGTAACTTGATTTAGTTCACCAATTACTTCAACCTGCGATCGATCGAGTTGAACTACGCGTACTGCAGATTTTTGAGGTTTGACATTTAACTTTGCACATATTGTTTTGGGTAAGATATTAGATGAAGCTCTTGAATCTACCAAACAATTATGCAAGTTTTTCTTGAAAATTTCATAAGTAAGAAGGAATGGGGGAGTATGGGATTTTGACCTACCTCCAATTAAAGCAATATCATTTGGATCAACTTTATTTTCCATATTAGTTGGATATCTTCCCATCTCATGAGAATCTTGCGAGATTATAGCGACAGGAAGAGGTGCAACGGGTACTGCATGTAACTCTTTCATAAGCAGCTTTTGTTGATGTTTCAACTTGCTCAACTCATGAAAAGTAATGTTAGCCCTAGTCTTTTTCATATCTTCAATGATATTATACACCATCTCATCAGAAACAATTAGTATTTTTTATGGAATTGAGGGATCAGATTGGACTGGGCTTGTTTGAGTCGTTTTTGGTGATTATTTCTTACTTGCAACTTTATCTTTAAATGTCGAGTTTGCGCTCTTCTGTTTAGGACTAGGTTGTGGAGGATCTAGTTGATTTCTACTTCTTGTATTAACTGGTAATACCTCTTGATCCTCTTCGTCTGGAAGAATGAAGTCCCACATTCCCTGTACTTCTACAACTTCATCTTCATCAGTAGGTTCTTCGTTAGAAACTTCCTCTTCTTCTTCTTTTGACTTTGCATTTGATATAGCATTGGGCAACTTTGAATTAGTTGAAGAATTATTTCTATAAGGCTTGTAGGATTTCTTCGAAGAAATCACTACTACTTGTTTTTTAATGTCAATCATTTCGTTAGACATGGTTTTTAAGACTTTCTGTAATCCTTCTAAATAAAATGGGTCTTTTGATTGATTTTTCTTAGGATCATCTCTAAAAGTAACTTTCTTAGGTTTTCTTTCATCGACAGCATTTTTCTTTTCTAAAGCTAAGATATGTTTCTCTACTACTATCGCTTCCTTCATGTTTTCCGCTAATGTTGCCTTGGCAACCCTGTCAACAAAGATAGCTATGTTTGATGGTAAAGCAGATATGTACCATTCACTTCTAACTTCTTCGCTAGGCTCAAAAGCGGTCGGAATTTAATTCAAAATCTTATTGAAACGCGAGTTAAAATATTTGATAGGTTCTCTCGATTTAGTCTTTAGATTTGATAGATCATTGATCAATGTTGTTGTAGAAATATCATCACCGAACATAGTCAAGAATTGCTCTTGAAAAATGTCCCAACTAGTGATGGATCCTAATGGTAATGAAAATACCAGCATCCGGCTGTTCCTTGTAGAGTATAAGGGAAAAGTTGAACAACATCATCTTCATTAGTAACACCATTTAAATTTATTGATAACATAAAGTCGTTTATGTGTTCTTCTGCTAGCATGTTTGCTTTAGGATTTAACTTAGGTAGCCATTTTTCATGATGGGCCGGTAATTGACTTAAGGGGTTAGGCATTAAGATTGCCCTTGGGTTATTCCATGGGGTTTGGGCCATCGTTGAGCTACTAACAGAGGAAAGTGCGCACAAAGTCACTTGTGGAAGGGATGAAGATGTTAAATTTCTAGTACTCTGATGGACAACAATTTAAAATGGAGGGGTGGATGGTTGACTTTGAAATGGAGAAATTGAAATGGATGTTGATGATGAAAGGGTCTCACTATCAGACCCTTGAGGTGATTTCCTTGCTCTTTTCCTTTTAGGTAGAGGTAATTTGGTTATTTCAATACTAAACTTTTCACTCTGCAATCTGGTTAAGGGATGAGAAGGATTGTATTGCGAAGTCACACTACCTTGAGATATTTCAGGCTTTTGCGGTGATATGGAAAATCCTTGAAGTTTATGAATCAAAGATTCAACTTCAGGAGGTTCGATAGTAGATTTCTCTGAAATGTTTGGGTTTGTGGCAGTGGTTGTTGTTTTCTCAACTTCTTGCTTAGGATTTAAAGATTTGGAATGCGATAGAGAAGTCGGGGGAGATGTTGAGGGTGATTTACTCTCGGAATGGTATTTAGATTTGGGTTTACTAGCCATTCATAGCTCAGGCCCTCCTTCTAGCGCCAAATATGTTGAAGCCCTGAAAATCGAGTCTACAACAAGGGGAATACCGACCCGGTCCGAACCTTGAAAGCAACTCCTTTTCCGTTTGGGATAGTGGGTCTGACTGGGGATAATAGGACCAGTGTCCCAATTTGTGTGTGTTGATAAGAATTGATATTTCTATTTTCTAAAGATTTTTAAGTAAAATGCTTTTAATCTAGGTCTAATTTAAAAATGCAATTGTATTCTAATGAACAGAAATATTTAAATCTAAAACTAACCCAGGATTCAACTTTTCACTTATGTGATCTAAAATAGTTTCGAACAGCAATTGGTAATAAAGATCATTCAATCGCTACAAGAAAAGAATTCAATAAAAATGAATTGTTTCGTATAAAAAGTTAGTCGAAACAATTGTGAGAAGCATATCGCATAATAAGTCATTCATATATTGAGCATAAACAGAATAGTCATCACCGTACAAAAGTGCCAAATGATAACTCAAACATTCAGGCTTTCATATATAAATAACTAAGCATAAAATATTACTTAGACGCATAAGCAGAAATCGTTAAGAGATAAAAGTACCATTGATAACAAATCCTACTCGTGAGCTTCAGCAATATAGATTTATTTCTTCCTAATTCAACATCTACTAAGAGTACAAAACTGCATTTCAATAGCAGACATCAAACACAGATATCAATAAATATTGTTCCATTTATTCATCAAAACCTCCTCTGAGGGTGTAGAAGTGCATGTTCTAAGGAAATGTTTGACAAATTTCAGGACCCTTCTCTAAATGCATGAGAGGGGTTTAAATACAACTTCCTAAATACTAAAAATAATTTATTACAAAAATATAGGAGGAGGTTTAAATGACCGTCCTCATCTAAGGCAAAAATAAATCAAAACTAAAACTAAAACTGAATCCAAAATTAACTATCTATGTATATGTTCTCCGTGGTTACAAGCATTTAGCATCACCTTGAGGAGTGTCGGATGGCCGACCTCCGATTTTAGTTTCCCTGCGAAAACAGAATCGACAAGTGTTGGTGCTATCTTCTCAACAAAGTTTGTAAGGCATTTGAGGGTCATGCATTGATTGTGCGGTTTAACCAAGTATTGCCAGTAAGTTTCCCAATTCAACTTGGTTAACTTCTTGATGGAATCTTCCCTTTCCTCAGCCTTTTGTCTCTAGCTTGTCTGCAGTTGTTGTGCTTTTCGGAGAAATCCAAGAGTGGTCTCTTAAATGAGGTTTTCTCCATGCAGATTTTCATTGACACAATCAATGACATTGTTTGCCACTATTGCTGCTTCTTCTACTGCCTGTTCTGCCTTCCTAATCTGTGTGTCCCACTTATGGAAAAGCATTTCTTTTTGGCCTTCATTGATTCTGAGTGCACATGCTTTCTTTCCTTCTTCCGATTCCTGCCAAGCCAAATAATCATAAATTCTCTTGTCAATTAAATCATAATCATGTCGCAAGTCCACGACTTGATTGGGAATTTTATCGCTCATCTCGCAATGGGAACTCCATTGCAATATTCTTTGGCATAATACTTCTTGCTATTGCAAGAGTTGGTCGTTTAAGGCAAGGGCTTCTGAGACAAACTCTGTAAGCTTGGAATCATCTCTATGCATTTCTAACATAGCTTGCTACTAATTTTCTTTTTTGGCCAAATTGTTCTAGTATTCTAGTTACATCTGTTGAAAATCTTGTTGTAACTTTTTTAACCTCTCCTCTGCTTCTCAGTTAGCAATGCCTTGTTATAGCTATTGCTACAAAACTTGAATTTGTTCCTCTCTATCTTTGAGTAATTGTTGTACCTCGCATGCTTTATCATTTATAGTAGAATCATAGGCTCCTGCGACCTGAGATAACTTAGTCAGATTTTCAGTAGGGTCAGTGGTAGGGTCTCGCCAAAGGACGTCTAGCTGCTCTACCTCAGGTGAGAGCACGTTGTCTAGTTTTCTCTTCCTTCTTTGCTTTCTTACCACTGCCTTATGCTATGGGCTATAGAATACATCTAGAGGAGGAATCTCCTCTACCTTGAGCATGATTTCAGAGGATGGGGTAATGGGAATATGCTCTACCTCTAGAGCATTGCTGTCTGTTTCCATGATCATATCTACCATTGTCTGTACTGTAGTCTCAGGTGTCTTCGTGTTCAACTCCTCAGTATTAATCAATTCATTGAATGTTTCCCACTCCTTATCCAGCTCAGTTCTTGCTGGCTTTGGTGGCTGGAGGATGGGAGGGGGAATTATTATCTGTGGTGTAGTCAAGACTGGTTGCTTTAGGTGCTCTTTAGACTGGGTAGTATCTCTTACTGACCCTTCACTTTTATTGTGGTCACTCTTGGACTGTTTAGAGCGTTCTGGTGATTCTTTTCCAGACTTAGACCTAGACTTGTTTGTACCTGAGCTTCACTTAAACTGATACTAGGAGTAGGCTCCCTTATTGATTCCATGCGTAACTTATCCAAGGGAATGTTAGCTAATATCATTTCTCTGTACAACTTGAATTCTTGGAATTTTGTTGGGGAAAATTGAATTTGACTCATGTGCAAAACCTCCTTTAGTGTGCTTTTTTTTTTAAAGGCATCATCAAAAATATCATCTTCTTTGGAAAATATTTTTATCTTGATAGCAGTAGTGAAATTCTTAATTATATCAAAACGGTCAAATTGTCTTCCTAGAAACTTGAACAGTCGTAGACACAGAATATTGTCTAATTCTTTGAATGCATGACCTAAATCAAACAATGAAAAGGCCCCACAAGCCACAGGAAATTGCAGCCAAATGGCCTTCTTCTTATCTTTCAGCTCTTTGCTCATTCCTCCCACCCCGTAGGTCTGGTAGGCAATTTCTCAAGCCAATAACTTATCAAGAACATATAAGGGTATGACATGAGGGGAAGCAATGCTTCCAAATACTCTGACATAGGTGAAAATCTCTTCCCCAAACCATCTTCTGATAGGGAGAATATCAACTTCTGCTTCAGGGGAAAATCTTAGGGAATCCCTATTATACAACATTTTATACAGAGGAAACATAATTCCATGGAAAATATTGTAAAAATATGGAATAAACTTGGAATTCCACAATTCTTTGTGATAAATGTGAATGGGCAAGGGATTTTGTGTATTCCACTTCCAACCCATTAAAGGAAATTTGGAAACATAACATATTGCACCCATGACATAAGCAACTAGATAGAAAGGAGGATAAATCCTCTGAGTGGTAGTTCTTTTGAACTGGTACTTCTAAATAGTTGAAGCTAAATTAGCAGACAATATCTGAGCCCAATCCATAATAGTGGCATTAGTGGCTGCATTTAATAGGGGTAGCCACTCAAATGAAAAAAATTTGGCGTTTGGCTTTCCATATAGTCTACATAGCATAGCAGCAATGAAGCAATATGAGAGGAGAGGGAACCAGTACTATACATACCGTGTTTGTCCTTTTTCAATGGTTCTTCCCTTGCTGACCAGTTCTTGGTACACTCCGCCAAATCTTCATTTTTTTTGTAAACTTCTCCACGAACTGCTTGTTGTAGGTTGCATGCGGCTTTGGTAGATAATACATAGGCCTTAAATCTTTTGCAGTGATGACCCAATGAGGTCTTGGCATCGAGTCTTGAATTGTTTGTCTATTATATTGACACTGTCCAATACCCACTTGACCATGTCTGTGTATGGAATAATCTTCGGCCTTGCTGCTATTCGGTGCAAGAACAAACATACAAGTTCAGTTATTGATGCTTCAGATGACCTGTACAAGTCTATTGTTGCTTTAACCTCCATAACTCTCGACTTTTCTTCTTCGAGGAGGTTGTAAATGCCTTCCCAAATAGTTATGCCGGCATCTTTGTTACAAGTGGTGTCTGTGTACAAGGGTATCATATCTTTGTCCTCTGCAACCAGAGCCTTTCCCTTCTTTCCCATTACGTTCTGCACATTACTTTGTATATTACTCTGCTTGTTTCTCCTGCAAAGTTACAAGTAAGGAAAGAGATAAAGTGATGGGAAAGCTCTTTAATTCTTAAATCATATCAAATATACCACCCTATTATCACCTAGATTTTCTTAGAAGTTGTAAGAAGAGGAAAAGGGTCTGAGGTAACCACAAACCAACTTTTGGGTACAAAATCTAGCCAATTTGCACCTAGAGAGGGCTCTCTCTTTAAGGTTTAGCTTTGTTTTATAAAATTTTAGGCTAGTTATGAAAGCTTTGGGATTTTGATTGAGTTTGTTGGTGAAATTCAATAGCATATGGGTATAACTGAATATTTCAAGCCATTGGGCTAATGGAGTCAAAAGAAGATGGCTCAACTAGATTTGGTTTTTCAGCAATGGATGGCTTCACAGGGCAAGATAGCTAAATAGAGAGAAAATGATAACTTGAAAGGATGGGATGGGCTCAAAAGGGAAAAAGGGCAATTAAGGATCCTTCCACATGTCTTGAGAAGAGGGAATTTGGATGATCACCAATAAAAAGCAATTAAGGATTTTTTACTAAATGATTTAAATGATAAACTAAGAAGCAGGAGAAATTAAGATTTCCTTGCCTATCATAGTTTAGAGGAAAACATTAAGAATAAAAATGATTGAAAATAGATTGCACTTAAGCACTTTCTGAATTATGCTTTTTCGTTTTAATATTTAGATATGGAACATAATTGAGACATTAAACAAGAAAACAATAACACATGAGTTATAAAATACTTATTTGTCCGATGTATTGCACTTGAATCCTGTGAAAAGTCCTTTGTATCAATTCTACATCTAGCTAGCCATGGAAGATTTGGTCCAACAACACTTTATTCCAAAGTAATCAGTTTTACAACAATGTCTAAGAATCCACCCATAATACTCCGAATGAGGGAGTATTTATGAAAAAAAATTACAATAAAATATCTCATAACAAAGAGAGATATATTCTAGTGTGAGTAACTATAAGTTACATGAAAATAGAGACAAATGGTCTTGTAGATAGAAGATAAAGTAAACTGATGGCTTGTTTTCCCTACTTTTCTGAATGAGTTGGAGGCAGGCCCTAAGATGAGGCATTTTGTTGTCTTCCTTGTAAATTCGTGCTTGCTGTTCTATTTTTTATTTTCTCACTGATACATTTTGACCTGTTTTGATACTCTTTACCTATTCGATATTTTTTCATCCTCTTTTATCCTCATTGATTGTAGTAAATAATGCAAATTTACTTTTTTACCAAGGATAAATTACAAAATGTCTAGCATTTATGTCCACCATTTTTCTTGTGGTATTCTAGTCCTTTGAAGTTTCCTAAGGATTTCATCAGTCTCGGTGTACTTGAAAAAAGTGGGTTGAACTAGGAAAAAATGCTTTAGCTTATGCTCAACATATAAAAGGTTCTCTAGACTGTCATAGAGAACTCTATCTGTAGGCAATGCCTTTGGTGCTGATGTACTAGTTGATGAACTTGCCTGGTTATTTGCATATTGATCCAATTTGTCAACATAATATATATGCCTCATTAATTTATCATTGATAACTAAAGGACTAGGTAGCCCTTTGTTATGCAAAATATTAAATTTCTCCATAAAAGCATTAATCTCCTCCTGCATGTTTTGGCATCCTCTTTCCATGTTTTGATCAGAGACCTTTTAGTTAATACCTTTTTCACTTCCAAAATAGTCCCTATTCTGTCTTCAATGCCAATTTCTTCTAACTGATACTTGTTCTTACTATTCAAAAAATTTATAAGCCTGGTGTCTTCCTTAGGCATCCTTCCTAATTCTTCCTTTGTCCTCTAAATTTCTTCCAGTATTACCTTTACTAAATCAATCTGTTCAAATATTATTTGTATTGATGGCCAAACATCATTTATTGACTGAGTGATGTTGATCCAAAGAATCTTCTTGATGTCTACCAGGGGCTTGTCAAATGTGAGGTCTTTTTCTAATGATTTCACCTTTTGTTCTAATCCTTTATTTTCCCTCACCTTTTCTACAAAATTTATCTTTGAAAGGTCATATCTCTGTTCTAAGGTAACAAATTTTTCTTTTGCCTTTTGTAACTCTGAAACTTGAAGCTTCATCTCCTCTATTGATTTTATCAATTCCTCTGTACTCGGACCTAAAGTTCCTGATGGTGTTGTTCCTGTATTTGTGACTGCTTCAACTATGGCCATAGGGACATTGGGTGCCAAAGTTATTGCCAGTGTTGAAGGGACTACAGTGGAGACCACTGGTATCACATCTGATGGCTTGGAGGTTGACTCTCCCTGCTTACTTTTGAGTGATCTTTCTAACACTTGTTCGGTCTCCTTCAGTTGTTCATTAAGTTGTAGGACCAAGTCCATAAGCTCCTCTTCAGATTTCCTTTGAGCAATTTCTACAGGTTGTGGATGTCTTGATGGGGGTAATTTTAGCTGCTTTCTTAAGGCGCTATGTCTTCATCTTTTTTCCTTATTAAGGCTTCTACAGCCTTCACATTCTTTGGATTATGTGCCAATCCAATTACTAACTCTTCCAAAGATTTAATTTTGTTATCCTTAGCCTATGAGGAGGCTCTCTCCAGTTGTGATTGGGCAGTTGTATTATTTAGAGAATTCTCTAATATTTGGGCCATCATGGCCTTACCTGTCAAAGTTGAATATATCATTTCTCATGTTTGCTTGTGTAGCTCAATTTGATCCAAGGGATGAATATCTTTGGCCATGATCTCAAAATTGGTTTGAACGTAATCTACAGTTGTTTGAGGTTTCTACACTTTAGGCTTGAATAGGCTCATTTCCATTTTTCCCTCCTTGATGTCATAGGTTGACATCAACATGTAATGATTAGTGAGAGCCATTTTCAAGTACTGATTATAGACCTAGATTCTCAATGGCTCATTCCTAGCTTTTATTTCCTTGAATTTCTTTTTAAAATCCAGGTTCTCATTTCCTGGAGGCTTAAAGGGTGATACTTCAGTGCTCTGTTGTCTCTCCAACTCCTGTCTCTGTGAGTTAGAAGGTGTACCACCTGCTAGGAAAGTCTGGTGACTGTCTACACCTTCTCTTCTTTGACTATATGTGGTTTCTTCAAAAGATTTTTCTTCTAAATGAGGATTTAGCCTATGCCTTTTAGCACCAAGTTGGTATAATAGGCCACTGGCAAGGGTAGC
This sequence comes from Pinus taeda, assembly GCA_000404065.3. NCBI lineage: Eukaryota > Viridiplantae > Streptophyta > Pinopsida > Pinales > Pinaceae > Pinus > Pinus taeda. Next base: position 137,998 of record APFE031331532.1, on the reverse strand, counting down.
TACTTCCCTGTCTCTCTTTTTGTTCCTTTCCTCATTCAGAGGAGTCTGCGAAATTGGGGGCTCTTCTACATCAACTTGAGCCGGGTGAGGCTATGTTTGAGCCTACTCTTGAGAAGTTTCAGGCTGATTAGACATGACTGCTTGTTCTGTTGCTTGGGTGCTAGTCTCTAGTCCCTTTCCCTTGGATGTCCCTATAAGTAGTGTGCTGGTATCTTGTGAGTGCTTCTGGGAGGTTTTAGCTGTAGAGGCACTGATCTCCAATCCTAACCTTTGAGAAGTTTCAAACTATACTTGTCCAAAAGAATCTAGGTCAAGTGTTTTTTAAATATCCTTCATCACATTTTCTATATTGACCTATTCAACATCAGTTTCCACTAAGGTACCTTCCCTCCATTCATCCATATTGTCAAATTGTTCAATCTCCAGAATTTTGTGATGTATGTAAGGTGATAGTTTATTTTTCATCCTTCTATCACAAATGAAGCTATGGAGATCATAAGAAAACCAACTGAAACTTTTGTGTAGTTTAAGCTAATCTTCTAGAATTTTCTCTACTTCTGTCCATGCTTCCCTAGCGTTGTAGATGAAAGGGCCTAGTTGGTTCTTGATTCCGAGTTGTGCTTCCTTTTTGGCTTTGTGGAAATGAACCAAGTCTGAATTTATCATTTGTCTGAAATATTCTAATGTAAACAGTCTCATTAGAACATGTCTGGGTAGCTTGAATGGGGAAAGCTCACATCCATATATTCTAATTTCTATATGATTCTGGAATAAATGCCAATCACCCACTTTGTGTTATTTGGAGAACTGAAGTATCTTTTTAATGTCACCACTAATTCTAGGAGGTGAAACCACTATTAACAAGGTAGTAGCCAGATGAACAAACTGATTAATGAACTCATTATAGGAGTAAGGGTTGGATGGACATTTATGAAAGATGGAAGTCCAAAATATGACAGACCTTAGATTACCCTTGGTATCTAGTTTTATGAATGGAAATGAGAAATTATCTGATTGATAATAGAGCGTGAGGTGATATATGAAGGTGGTATATTTGAAAACCCTTTCATTCTCCAGTCTTATGAACTGGTCATGAATTTTATTAGCAATAAATGAGGCATAATCGTACTTAATAGCGAGAGATTGGTCAAGGGTAAAGATAGACATCAACACTAGGGTTAACTTATCTACATACTCACTAGTGTTGAATCCCATAACTGCAGATATCATATCAACAATGAGTTTACCCATATCAGTGAAGAAAACTGACCCATAAGGGGGAGGACTTGTGGTCTGATATTTTTCTTGTATAAAAGTCTGACGGAGATGATTGAGTTCAACTGAGGACATTTTGGTAGACTCTTCAAGTAAATTTCTGATGGAAATAGGAGTGGGGGCTTGACCTGAGTGAAATTGGAGCATTTCATTGATTGATTTAGCAGTTATTGGGAAAAGGACTATTCGGTTGGGAGACATAACTGCTCTGTGGATGGGGTCATAATTGGCATGGAAATGATGGATTATGTTAAGGAAAACATGGATCGAGAGAAGAAAGTATATGGGAAGATTGGATTCCCACTGTCCTATGACATCACGGCCATTCAAGTAGTTATCTCTACATTAGCAAAAGACTTTGAGGTGATTTTTATCAGTGGTAGTGATCGAGTTTTTTATCTGGAAGTCCTTATCTATGAGAGGCAGATAGTCTAAATCTCGATGAGGAGCATTAATGGGTGTAACATTCATAGCTAATGGGGTTTCCATTTCTAGTTCTTCTAGATTCAGAGAGGGAACTGAGGTTTTCTTCGTGAAATGGGCAAAGCAGAGGGTCTAGGGAAGTTAAATGACGAAAGTAATAACTGAATTATAATGAATTTGGGCCTTTTTCATCAAGTTACAGTGGAAAACAAGTATTTGAAAGGTTTTTATCAAGAATTGGGTAAATACCTGTCTTTGAGGGAATGAACAATGAAATGCAAGTATTGGATATTGTTGAAGGGCTCTGAGCTGCATTGGCTACAAAATCTAGAGCAAGTTGGCGGGATTGGTTGGTGAGGTTATTAATTAACCATGAGGGTTAATTAATCTCATTTAATGTAGCGGAGGGTTGGGGCTGTTAATTAGTTACTGTTTAACTAATTAATCCCATATTAAAACGTATTCCGATTATAATTAACCAGGGGCGGGATATATAGTATTTTCGGCATTTTTACAATACGAGAGAGGGTAACTTTTACAAGGGACTTATAAATGAATATGTTGATAGTTAATATGACATTATGAAAATGAAAGCTCTAAGTATAAAATGTTTAAAGTGTGTTTTAAACTTAAGCTAAAGTGAAAACAAGGGTTTTTTGTGGAAAATTTTGTAGTTTTCCTAAGTAAAGTAAGATTTTACTTAAGAAAAACTTATGAAGGGAAATGAATGATTTTTATGAATGGTTTAAGTATTTAGGATTTATAAATTATTGGGTTTAGGGTTCGATCCCTCCAGAAGTCAGAGAAATGCTCTAAGCCCCTTTAACTTTGTAAATGCCTTTAGTACTTAGGGGAAGTTAGTGAAACTTAAGGGGAAGATGGATAGGGAAATTAATTAATCTGATTTTGTTTCTTTGATGGGTTGTATCCAATGTAAGTTGTGCTTTGTCCAAGTGATGAAAACAAAAGATTTAAGCATTAAACTTAACCATTCACCACACATTTATTCTGCAACCATCATCTACTTAACCTACCTACTTTACCTAGCATTTTTACTTCTTTATTAGGGTGCACTTAGACTGGGAAACCCTTATCAAACTTTTCTTTTCTTTTACATGGCAGTGCCTATCTAAGTCTACATTTATTACATCCAAGGGCTCAGATTAAACTGTTGAGCTCCTTTTCCATTCTACCTATCTACTTATCTGTCAAGATTACATTGTTTGGTCAGATATTCATTCTCTATTTCTACAACATGAAATTAAAAAATGAATTAGCCAAGTTTAAACTATTTGACTATTCATGAATTGTGGCATAGGTGACAAACTGCACACAATTTCTTATTTTGCAAAAGTAAAAGTACTGGTATTTAGACTTTCACACTTTCCTGGTCTTTATTTTGGTTGCGACTCATTTTCTTTCATTCTTTGACCATTTTTTATTCTTTTTACCCTTTGATTTTTCTTTTAGGGTATACCCTCTTTACATTTTTTAAATTTTTTGATTTTTTTTTTTTTAATATGGAAAACCTTTGCAACAAGAAAAGGTATGAACATGTTATATAGCTCATCAAGTCAACCATGACATATGACACCTATTAGTATAGGGGTCTAACAGTGGATCCACTTGGGGATGGCTTTCCTTGGTGGAAAGTCAAGAACAGTAGTTCAGATAGCCTCTGAATGACTTTGACTGTGATGTCCAATTTTCTTCTTCCTGTTTCTTTATTGTATGTATGGCAGTTATACTTCTTAAGCTTAGGGCCTTCTCTTCAGGCTTCAAATCCAAAAGTTACAGTCCAATCAAAATTGTGACATTACAAAGGATATAGTATGTACATGTTAAACATCATGGTAAACCTTAATAAGTCGGATCAAAGTAATGTTTTAACATTTGACCATTGACTGGTCCTTCTTCTGCTTCTGTGCCATCTAAGTTTTTGAGAAAATATGTATTGTTTCCATGTAGGGTATAGATAATATATTGTCCTTTCCATAGGAATTCAAACTTCCCATGTTTCCCCTTATCTTCTCTTCTAGAATCCCATCTTAGCCCTTTATTTCCAAGGTGGAAATCTTCTGCCTTGGTTATTTTGTCAAATATCTTCTTGAGCTTTTCCTGCCATATTTGGGATCTTTGGTACACCTCCTCTCTGGTCTGTTGTAGATTGATGGTCTTATTTATCCTTCTTTGAATATCATTAGGTTCCACTTGAGCTTCTTGGAGAATTTTCATAACAAGAACTCCTAATGATGAAGGAAATACAGCCTCTATGCCATATACTAATTCATAAGGACTAGTGCCAATGGATTTTTTGGTTGTAAGCCTGTCTGCCCATAGTGCATTTATTAGTTTCTTATGCCAAGTCTTTTTATTTTCTTCCAACAGTTTTTTATGATATTAATTAGGCTCTTGTTAGAAGATTTAGCTAGTCCATTTCCTTGTGGATAATAGGTTGCGTAATGGCCTAAAGTAATGTGGTACTTGTTGCAGAAACTTATCATCTTCCTTGATTTAAAAGTTGCAGCATTATTAGTTATGATTTTAGTAGGGTAGCCAAATCTGGACAATATATTGGTTTCTAGGAAACCTATGATCATTGTATCATTGGCCTATCTGGAAGGGATGGCCTCTATCCATTTAGTAAAATAATCAGTGGCAGTGAGTATCCATTTGTGTTGGCCAGAGGAGGGAGGATGGATTTCACCAATGAAGGCAAGACCCTGTTGTTGGAAGGGCTTTTCAGTAGAAATGGATTTCAGGGGTAAAGGTAATAGTTTTCTCTTACTCTCAAAAATTTGGCATTTATGGCAAGAAGTGATTGTAATGCCCCACTTAAATCTTATCCTACAAATTTTTTTAATGTTTACATTATCTAAAAATATTGAGAAATATAGGTCTAATATAAAATTCATGATTTCCATTATTTAAATTCTCCACTTACCTTCTCAAATTGAATATTGGGTAGAATTTGGTCTCCTTCCATTATTTCAAAATGTATATATTCATTTCACATTACCCAATGTACCCTCACATTTATTAAGGAGAAGACATTGTCCTCTCCATGTAATTACATTCACATTCCCCCATGTACCCTCACATTTACTTTGGAGAAGACATAGTCCTCTCCAACTCATTATCAATATATATATTCATTTCACATTACCAAATGTACCCTCACATTTATTAAGGAGAAGAAATGGTCCTCTCCATGTAATTACATTTCACATTCCCCATGTACCCTCACATTTTATTGGGAGAAGACATTGTCCTCTCCAACTCATTATCAATAAATATATTCATTTCACATTGCCCAATGTACCCTCACATTTACTAAGGAGTAGACATGGTTCTCTCCATGTAATTACATCTCACATTTCCAAA
>APFE031331532.1:72327-132759 GCA_000404065.3 Pinus taeda | reverse complement strand
GGAGAAGAGAAGTCAACTATAGGGATGGGTGAGAAGTGAATGACATTAATGAGAGGTGGTTGATATGGAGAAAGGAAGGAGGGTATAAAAAGGGAAGGGAGAAGGGAGAAAAGGGGGAGTTTTTGGGAGGTTTTGCTTATGATTGTGGGGGTTGGTTGTGATTGTTTGGACTTGTTATGATTTTGGGGAGACCTTGGAAACCTATGGAGGTTTCTTGGGTTTAAGAGGAGGAAAGTATTGTTATCTGGTTTTGCACATTCTTCTTGAGGACACACTATATCTAGTTGGACTTGGGCACGGAGGGCTAGGGAACCTGTGGAGGTTTCCTGGGCTAGGAATTTGTTTCCTAGTTGGCTAGGAGGTAAATCTGGTTGGGTCGATGAGAAGGAGCGTTCAGCTGGAGCTATACGACAAAGGTATCGTCATCAACCGCCGGAACAGGTATTTTTCCATGAACTACTCTTGTCAAGTTGATATCAATGGAATGCTCATCTTAATTTATGTTGCTTATGATAGAATGATAAGATGTTAAATGTTTAAAACTTCGTGAGAAGGTCAGCAAGCTCCTTTTATTACTTGCAAATCAACGTTAAAATAGATCTGTTATTGTATAATAGATTGAGGCTCTAATAATAGGAATCAGGTTCTTACAGTGATAAATATTTTCACATCAACAAACAAGGTTGGCCAATAGAAACTAGCCCTTAGGATCTTATCTACAGTTGATTTCCAGTAGAGGTGTCCACTAGAGTCTCCTGCATGAAATTCTTAAAGAGCCTAGTCAACTTCATTTTTTAAACAAATAATTTAATAAAATCCCTTCATGATTTTTCCAAAAAAGAGCATTGTCTAGAATACAAAAATTTGAAGCTTTCATCTTTAAAAACCTACTTTTTGTTCTAGATAACCCTGAAGGAGCCTGCAAGTTTTGTAACACGTAAATTATATTAGCATACCAAGGTGAATCTGAAAAGGCCTGGCTAATTTGTGGAGTCTCCATCTCCTGTTCGTCATCCAGTTCATTTATGTCTAGGACTTGACAATTGGTTTCTACCACAAGTTTGGCCAATCCTTGTCCTTTTATCAATTTTGTAGGTTTTATTTCAATATCATACTCTAAGATGGTAGCAATCCATTTACCCCTTTTGCCCTCAATTCCATCCTGAGTCAGGATGTCCTTGACAATTGCATTTGGTACATATGCTATCACATGAGAGTATAATATGTAAAATCTGAAGTCTTTAATGGATTTAACAAGTGTAAAAGCTTGTTTTTCCATGATCTTATATTTCAGTTATGCATCTCTGAGTGCTTTACTAAAAAAGGCGATAGGTTTTTCACATCCTTGGTCATCCTTTTGTAATAAAATAGCTGCTATAGTATGCTCTAAGGCAAAAGAAAAAATTATGAAGTCTCTATCAAATTGGGGACTTGTAAAGATTGGTGTTCTGGTTAAAGCCATTTTGATTTCTTTAAATTCTTGTTTGGCTTCTACTATCCATTTTATACTTGAATCCTTTTTTAACATATTATTAAGTAATCTAATGATTTCTGCTAGGTTAGATATGAATCTTCTCAAAAAGTTTATCTTTCCTAAGAAAGGTTGAAGTTCTTTGATATTTCTCGGATTAGGTATCTGTAAAATTGCTTCTATTCTAGCAGGGTCAATTCAAATGTCATATTTTCAAAATAATATGACCTAAAATTTTACCTTCTTCCAGGCCAAACGAGAATTTCTTTGGACTTAAAGAAATACCATATTTTCTACATTTTAAGAATACGTGCCTGAGATGGTCCAAATGTTGCTGAACTAATTTAGGAAAAACAGTTAGGTCATCCAGATATATGACGAGAAAATCATGAATCTTTTTAGAAAATGCAATGTCCATTTCCCTTTGGAAAGTAGCTCCTGCATTTTTAAGTCCAAATGGCATTTTAACATACACAAATGTGCCCCATGGTGTTGTAAAGGAAGTTTTTTCTTGGTCATCAAGATGAACCAGAATCTGGTTATTCCCTGAAAACCCATCTAAAAGAGAAATCCTAGAAGAACCTACTACCCTTTGCAAAATATGGTCCATCTTGGGTAAAGGATGGTTATCTTTAAGGGAAACCTTATTCAAATTTCTCATATCTACACATAATCTTATTTCCCTAGTTTTCTTCGTAGTAGGCACCAAGTTAGATACCCACTCCAAAAATCTTATAGGTGCAATAATCCCTGCTTCATACATACGTTTAATTTCTTTTTCAATCAATGGTAGTAATACAAGGTTGATTCAACTGAGTTTTTGTTTGAATGGATTTTGGTCTTCTTTCAGAGGTATAGTATGTTGAAATATTGAAGTATCATATGATTTCAAATCCTCATAACTCCAGGCAAAAACATCATGGAATTCTCTCATAAGTTAAACATATTTTATCTTCTGATCAGGTGGTAAAGACTTTGATAGTTTTATCATCTTTAGATTATCTTCCATTCCTAAATTATATTCTTCAATGTCTCCTTTTAATGGTTCCATCTTTGGTTTCTTAGGAATATCATTGGAATCAAAGAGGTCTTTTAGAGGAGTTAATCCTTTAGGCAGATGATTGTCCTTTAAGTGAATGACCTTTATTTCTTCTTCAATTATCTCATCATGGTCCATTTGTTTTAGGTCTTGAATTTCTTTTCTAGTGAATTTTGTGGAGTGAAGCATTTGAATTGAACTTGCTTACAAAATGTTGGTTTCTACCTCATCTATTTGTTTGTAGTTATTCCTTGTATCAACATCTGTGTAACTATGAGAAAATTATTTGTCTAAAGTTAAAAAATTATTAATCTGCTCATCACTTTTGAAAACTTTCCAGTTCTTCAAATTGTCAGGAATAGCTGGTCTATGCCTAATTTTAGGAGTAAAATGATGATTAGGTTCGAAAGGTAATTTGCAGGTGCTGGCAAACATGGCCAGACTGTGAGCATGTAAGTTATGTTTTCTAGGCACTACAGCAAGCTTAGTTCCCAAAAAAGTATTAAGAATCTCTATGACTATTCCTTTATAGTATCCTAACCTAGGATCCCTAGTTAAGTACTCTCCTTTGATCTATTTAATAATTAATTCTGAATCTCCTATGACAGAAACCCTAATTTCTCCTAATCTTTTGACAAGTTTAAGTCTTATCAAAAGAGCTTCATACTCTGCCATATAATTGGTGCACTTAAAATTTACCCTGTAGGCATGGCCTTCAGCATGGTCATTTTCTAAGTCGTGCACCCAAACTCCTACCCATGCCCCTAATTTATTGATTGAGCCATCAAATTCTAAATGCCACAGAATTTCATGCACATAGTCAGTGTCAAGGGTGGTGGGAATTTGTTTAACAAGGCGATTTGGTCTTTTGTTCTCATTTGATTTTCCTTTGTTGTCTAAACTATCATTGTTGTTTGAGATTTCCTGAATCTAAAAACTTGACTTTTCATTTTCATTTTCTTTTGGTTCTGCTACTAAAACTTGTTCAGTGTTGGAAGGATTGGTTTCATCATTGTAAAGAATGAATGAATCCATATCAGAGTGTACTGAGTAGATAGGGAAATTTTGTGGTTTTTCCTGACTACTTGCTACGTATTTTATTAATGTTTCTCTGTATAGCTTCTTAGGTTGGCCGAAAACCGAGATAGTAGCATAAGACATGTCCAATTGAAGCGATCCATAAAGCTTAGCACCCCAGGACCTGATAATAACATTCCATATTTTGGTGGTATATCTTCTACTACTATATCCATTAGGATTGTTTTTGTAGGATATTGAACTAAAGAAACACACGAATCTTTTATCAATCCTAAACATTTCACCTGACTAGAATCAAAAGAAAAGAGGTCTTTGTATGGTCTAGTGATGTCTAGGTCTAATTTCTCCATAACAGACTTGGGCATTAGGTTATGAGATGCCCCAAGGTCAAACATAGCATTGTGAAGGATTTTATCATGTATATTCAAGCTCACATAGAAGGGAGGAATACTTGCTTCTAAATGTTTCCCATTCACTTTAGGGCCAAAGATTAATTCTGGTTGATCATTAAAAACATTAACAGAGTCTTCAGTTCTAGTGATTTTAAGTGATCTGTTGATTTGATTTCAGTAGGCATCATGTTTAGCTAATTTAGACAATGGAACAACTATCTTTAGTTTGCATACTTCAGTTTCCAGATTGAAGGGTTTTTTTGTTTGGGCTTTTATGTTTTGAACAGTGGGATTCTCTCTGTTTTCTGTATTTTTCTCCTTTTAAGGAGTAGGATTAAGATTTACATTTTCTCCTAAATTGACTTTTGGAGGCTCTTCCACAGTTCCCTTAGAAGTAAGGGGAGTGGAAGAGTTTGTATTATTTGGCTGATTTTCAGACACATCTACTATTATTGGATTAGGTGGGTTATTGTTTGATCTAGACAAAATTTGTACAGGGGTAGTAATTGCTTTACTTTTGATAGGTTTTTTTAGATCTTTCTATTTGTTGGCTTCAGGAACATAAATTCTTCTACTCCTTAAGTTATACTGCTTGTGCACTTCGTAGATGGTTGTGTCATATCCCTCCTTAAATTCAAATGATTCTCCTAACTAAGTTCGAAATTGTTTGAGAATGTAAGCCTCTTAATCCTCTTGAGTTAGGAAAACTTCTCCTTCATTGTTAAGTCCCATCAGATTTATTTGAGTATCTTCTTGGGGACTCTCAGAGCTGGAAGCTTCTATGTAATTCTCTTGGAAAGGGGATCAAATGTTTTGATCTAGACTAGTCTTCCCAAGGTTCTGGTTTTGGCTTTTTTGGAAATTAGGATTCCTCCCTGTGTTGGTTGGCTAACCATCCCAAGGGGATTTTCTTTCTGTTGTTTCCACTATGTCTCCTAGTCTCTCCATCCCTTTAATTATAGCATCCAGTTTCTATTCAACAAGTGAAGTTTCTTCTTTCACTGGTATCCTTCTTTTACTCCTAACCTTGGCTCATTTAGACATCAGGTTGGCTTCAACACTGACAGCTATACTTTGCATCTCTTCCAAGGTTCTAGGGGCTCGTTCCCTTAGCTGAAAAGCCATATCAGAATCAAATCCATCAAGGAATTTGATTAGAGCCAAATCAGGTTGGGGTCTGAGGTTTTGAGGAATGGCATTGTAGACAGTGTTGAACCTAGTGCAGTAATCCTGCACAGTTTCTTGTGTTCCTCTCTTGAGGTTTTCATACTCTGATAAGATCTGCAGAGGATTTTTCTTTTTTTCCCAACGATTCAAGAATTGTGTATTGAGGGTTTCTAGGCTATCTATGTTGTTTGCTCTTAGAGCCCTAAACCAGGTTCTGTCTTCCCTAGTTAGACTCTAAACAAATATCCTCATTCTTACATTATCAACATCTATCTCATATATTTCAAAGTAGTTAGTCATTTTTTTGGTGTGTTGTTGAGTTGTGTAGGTACCAGTACCATCGAATGGAGTGATTTTACTTTGGTAGTCTTAAGGCATGGCACCTAAATTGGCTGGTAGAACCAGGGGGGTATACCTGTTTGCCATGGTTGTAGGTAATGATGGAACAACAGCTAGGGTAGGGGTAGCAATGGGAATTTGAGTTGTGGATGGAGGGGTAGAAGGAGGGGTTTGTGGTGGGGTGGGTTGGGGTTGATATGTATGAGGAAATGGTGAGGAACTTGCAGAATCAGTAGTGATTGTAGAGGGATCATGTATCCTTTCAAAAGTAAGCTCAGATTGTATTAAACTCTGTAAATGTCTGTCAATTGAGAAACTGACAACTTCAAACTGTAATTATTCATTAAACATTGGGTTTGGGACCTAGTCAATCAATTCAGAGTTAGAAGATGTTCTAAATAAAGAGGTCTCAAATTGCTCATCAAATGGTTCATCCTCAAGATAAATCCACCTAACAGGGCAGGATCTTGATTTGTATGTGGGCTGAGAACTAGCAGTATTTTCTTGACTTTCCTGTCTCCTAAGAATTTTGGGGATCAGATTGAGGTTTTCAAACACCAGTGGTGGATTTGGATCAGAATTTTCTCTAGTGTAACGAGTCCTTTCTGAAGCCAGATTTCTTGGTTTTTGATTTTCTAAATTGAAATCAACAACAACTTCTGTGATTTCTTTAAGCTGCTTCAAATTGAGTTTAAACATTCCTAAAGATTTGTTTGACTGAGGAACTGGTTCATGTTCAGCTCATAAACTAAACCAGAGATTAACTGAAGTAGCATTCATCTACTTATGCACTTGCAGAGCAAGAGTAGTTCGAAAGCTACTTGGCTAACTTTAGGCTTTGTCTATAGTTTATAAAGTAAATAGTAATAACAACAAATTATTCATCCCCAGTGGAGTCGCCAATATGTTATCACTCAAATTTTCCTAGAAGTTATAAGTAGAGGAAAGGGGTTCAAGGTAACTACAAACCAACTCTTGGATACAGAATCTAGCCAATCTGTACTTAGAAAGGGCTCTTTCTTTAAGGTTTAGCTTTGTTTTATGAGATTTTAGGCTAGTTATGGAAGCTTTGGGATTTTTATTGAGTTTGTTGGTGAAATTCAATAATAGATGGGTATAACTAAATATTTCAGGCCATTGGGCTAATGGAGTCAAAAGAAGATGGCTCAACTAGATTTGGTTTTTCAAAAATGGATGGCTTCACAGGGAAAGATAACTAAACAGAGAGAAAATGATAACTTGAAAGGTTGGGATGGGCTCAAAAGGGAATAAGGACAATTAAGGATCCTTCCACATGTCTTGAGAAGAGGGAATTTGGATGATCACCAGTAAAAAGGAATTAAGGATTTTTTTACTAAATGATTTAAATGATAGACTAAGAAGTAGGAGCAATTAAGATTTCCTTGCCTATCATAGTTTAGAGGAAAACATTAAGAATAAAAACGATTGAAAACATATTGCACTTAAGCACTTTCTGAATTATGCTTTTTCGTTTTAATATTCTGATATGGAACATAATTGAGATATTAAACAAGAAAAAAATAACATATGAGTTATAAAATACTTATTTGTCCGATGTATTGCACTTGAATCCTATGAAAAGTCCTTTGTATCAATTCTACATCTAGCCAACCATGCAAGATTTGGTCCAACAAAACTTTATTCCAAAGTAATCAATTTTACAGCAATGTCTAAGAATCCACCCTCAAGAATTCGAATGAGGGAGTATTTATACAAAAAAATTACTCATAAAAAAGAGATATATAGTCTAGGGTGACTAACTATAAGTTACATGAAAATAGAGACAGATGGTCTTGTAGATAGAAGATAAAGTAAACTGATGGGTTGTTGTCCCTGCTTTTGTGAATGAGCTAGAGGCAGGCCCTAAGATGAGGCATCTTGATGTCTTCCTTGTAAATTCATGCTGGTTGTTTTGCTTTTTACTTTCTCACTGATAAACTTTGACCTGTTCTGATACTCTTTACCTGTTTTATTTTTGTTCATCTTCTTTTATCCTCATTGACTGTAGTAAATAATGCAAATTTACTTTTTTACCAAGGATAAATTACAAAAATGTCTAGCATTTTTGTCTGCCATTTTTCTTGTGGTATTCTTGTCCTTTGAAGTTTCTTGAGGATTTCATCAGTGTCGGTGTACTTGAAAAAGTGGGTTGCACTGGGAACAAATGCTTTAGCTTATGCTCAACATTGTTGTAGAGAACTCTACCTGTAGGCAGTGTCTTTGGTGCTGATGTACTAGTTGATGAACTTGCCTGGTTATCTGCAGATTGATCCAATTTGTCAACATAATATATATGCCTCATTAATTTATCATTGATAACTAAAGGACTGGGTAGCCCTTTGTTATGAAAAATATTAAATTTCTCCATAAAAGCATTAATCTCCTCCTGCATGTTTTGGCATCTTCTTTCCAAGTTTTGCATTAGAGACCTTTTACTTAATACCTTTTTCACTTCCAAAATAGTCCCTGTTCTATCTTCAATGCCAATTTCTTCTAGCTGATATTTTTTCTTACTATTCAAAAAATTTATAAGCCTGGTGTCTTCCTTAGGCATCCTTCCTAATTCTTCCTTTGTCCTATGAATTTCTTCCAGTGCTACCTTTACTAAATCAATCTATTCAAATATTATTTGTATTGATGGCCAAACATCATTTATTGACTGAATGATGTTGGTCCAAAGAATCTTCTTGATGTCTACCAAGGGCTTGTCAAATGTGAGGTCATTTTCTAATGATTTCACCTTTTGTTCTAACCCTTTATTTTCCCTCACCTTTTCTGCAAAATTTATCTTTGAAAGGTCATATCTCTGTTCTAAGGTAACATATTTTTTCTTTTACCTTTTGCATCTCTGAAACTTGGAACTTCATCTCCTCCATTGATTTTATCAATTCCTCTGTACTTAGACCTGAAGTTCCTGCTGGTGTTGTTCCTGTACCTGTACCTGTGACTAATTTAGCTATGGCCATAGGGAAATTGGGTGCCAAAACTGTTGCCAGTGTTGAAGGGACTGCAGTGGAGACCACCGATATCACATCTGATGGCTTGGAGGTTGACTCTCCCTATTTACCTTTGAGTGATCTTTCTAATGCTTGCACGGTCTCCTTCAGTTGTTCGTTAAGCTATAGGAACGAGTCCATAAGCTCCTCTTCAGATTTCTTCTGAACAATTTCTACATTTTGTGGATGTCTTGAGGGGGTAATTTTAGCTGCTTTCTAAAGGCAGCTATGTCTTCATCTTTTTTCTTTATTAAAGTTTCTACAGCCTTCACATCCTTTGGATTATGTCACAATCTAATTACTAACTCTTCCAAATATTTAATTCTGTTATCCTTAGCCTGTGAGGAGGCTCTCTCCAATTGTAATTGGGCAGTTGTATGATTTAGAGAATTATCTAATCTTTGGGCCATCATGGCCTTACCTGTCAAAGTTGAATATATCAGTTCTCCTATTTACCTATGTAGCTCAATTTGATCCAAGGGATGAATATCTTTGGCCATGACCTCAAAATTGGTTTGAAGGTAATCTGCAGTTGTTTGAGGTTTCTACACTTTAGGCTTGAACAGGATCATTTCCATTTTTCCCTCCTTGATGTCATAGGCTGACATCAGCCTATTCTGATTAGTGGGAGCCATTTTCAAGTACTGATTATAGACCTGGATTCTCAATGGCTCATTCCTAGCTTTGATTTCCTTGAATTTATTTTTAAAATCTAGGTTCTCATTTCCTGGAGGCTTAAAGGATGATACTTTAATGCTCTGTTGTCTCTCCAACTCCTGTCTCTGTGAGTTAGAAGGTGTCCCACCTACTAGGAAATTCTGACGACTATCTACACCTTCTCTTCTTAGGTTGTCTATGGTTTCTTCAAAAATTTCCTCTTATGAATGAGGATTTAGACTGTTACTTTTAGCACCAGGCTAGTCTGATAGGCCACTGGCAGGGGGTAGCTACTTCCCTGTCTCTCTTTTTGTTCCTTTCCTCATTCAGAGGAGTCTACAAAATTGAGGGTTCTTCTACATTAACTTGAGTTGGGTGAGCTTGTGTTTGAGCCTGCTCTTGAGAAGTTTCAAGCTGCCTGGACATGACTGATTGTTCTATTGCTTGGGTGCTAGTCTCTAGTCCCTTTCCCTTGGATGTCCCTGTAAGTGGTGTGCTGGTATCCTGTGAGTGCTTCTAGGAAGTTTCAGCTGTAGAGGCACTAATCTCTAATGCTGATCTTTGAGAAGTTTCAAACTGTACATGTCCAAAAGAATCCAGGTCAAGTGTTTTTTCAAGATCCTTCATCACATTTTCTATATTGACCTATTCAACATCAATTTCCACTAAGGTACCTTCCCTCCATTCATCCATATTGGCAAATTGTTCAATCTCTGGAATTCTGTGATGTATGTAAGGCGATAGTCTATTTTTCATCCTTCTATCACAAATGAAGCTATGGGATCATAAGGAAACCAACTAAAACTTTTGTGTAGTTTAAGCTGATCTTCTAGAATTTTCTCTACTTCTCTCCATGCTTCCCTAGTGTTGCAGATGAAAGGACCTAGTTGGTTCTTGATTCTAAGTTGTGCTTTCTTTTTGGCTTTGTGGAAATGAACCAAGTCTAAATTTATCATTTGTCTGAAATATTCCAATGCAAATAGTCTCATTGGAACATATCTAGGCAGCTTGAATGGGGAAAGCTCACATCCATGTATTATGATTTTTATATGGTTCTGGTATATATACCAGTCACCCACTTTGTGTTGTTTGGAGAGCTGAAGGATCTTCTTAATGTCACCACTGATTCTAGGAGGTGAAACCCCTGTTAACAAGGTAGTAGCCAAATGAACAAACTGATCAATGAACTCATTATAGGAGTAAGGGTTGGATGTACATTTATGAAAGAAGGAAGTCCAAAATATGACGGACCTTGGATTACCCTTGGTATCCAGTTTTATGATAGGAAATGGGAAATTATCTAACTGATAATAGAGCATGAGGTGATATATGAAGGTGATATATTTGAAAACCCTTTCATTCTCTAGTCTTATGAACTGGTCATGAATTTTATTAGCAATAAATGAGGCATAATCGTACTTAATAGAAGGAGGTTGGCTAGGGGTAAAGATAGACATCAACACTACGGGTAACTCATCTACATACTCACTAGTATTGAATCCCATAACTGCAGATATCATATCAACAATGAGTTTACCCATATCAGTGAAGAAAACTGACCCATAAGGGGGAGGACTTGTCGTCTGATATTTTTCTTGTATAAAAGTCTGATGGAGACTATTGAGTTCAGCTGGGGACATTTTGGTGGATTCTTCAAGTAAATTTCTGATGGAAATAGGAGTGAGGGCTTGACCTAAGTGAAATTGGAGCATTTCATTGATTTATTTAGCAGTTATTGGGAAAAGAACTGTTTGGCTGGGAGACATAACTACTTTGCGGATGGGGTCGTAATTGGCATGGAAATGATGGATTATTTCAAGGAAAACATGGACTGAGGGAAGAAAGTATATGGGAAGATTAGATTCCCATAGTCCTATGACATCACGGCCATTCAAGTAGTTATCTCTACATTGGCAAAAAGCTTTGAGGTGATTTTTATCAGTGGTAGTGATTAAGTCTTTTATCTGGAAATCCTTATCTGCGAGACAAAAATAGTCTAAATCTCGATGAGGAGCATTAATGGATGCAACATTCAAAGCTATTGGTTTCCATTTTTGGTTTTTTTGGATTCAAAAAGGGAACTGAGGTTTTCTTTGTGAAATGGGAAAATCAGCGGGTCTGGGGAACTTAAATGACGAAAGTAATAACTGAATTATAATGAATTTGTGCCTTTTTCATCAATTTACAGTGCAAAACAAGTATTTGCAGGGTTTTTATTGGGAATTGGGTAAATATCTATTTTTTGGGGAATAAACAATGAAATGCAAGTACTAGATATTGTTGAGGGGCTCTGAGTTGCGTTGGCTGTGAAGTCTGGAGTAGGTTGGCAGCTAAAAGCTCAAACTGGTAAACCTCAACATTTTTGCATGGGCGTACAGGTTTACAGGATAAAACAGTGAAAATGACTTATCTGTTTTATATACAAAGTCAGAGTTGGCAGGCTTTAGAATTTGGACGAGTGGCATCAGTGGCAAAACAACATGATGTTTTGTCATTTGTGGGAGGGTGGTAAATGGTTTCATATTGCATTACTTATGGGGAGAGGGTGGTATTTAGCCTTGGGCCAGCAATTCCATAGAACGGTGGATGCGTGGCAGAGGCACTGTACAAAAAATCGCTTTGTGATCGCACGCTAACGTGTGGTCACAAAGGGCCATGCGATATGCATTGTGGCCATTGGATGTGGGAGATGTGATCAGACGGTGGTCGGGGGGTATGAAATGACAAGGGTTTAGTGCAGGCAGGTCCTGATATAATTAAGTATTATTTAATCATGTCGGGGGTGACGGGATTGGTTGGTATGGTTATTAATTAACCATGAGAGTTAATTAATCCTATTTAATATAGCGGAAGATTGGGGCTATTAATTAGTTATTGTTTAACTAATTAATCCCATATTAAAACATATTACGGTTATAATTAACTAGGGGTGGGATATATAGTATTTTCGGGATTTTTACATAATTAAAGTAATACGGGAGAGGGTAACTTTTACAAGGGACTTATAAATTAATATGTTAATAGTTAATATGACATTATGGAAATGAAAGCGCTAAGTATAAAATGTTTAAAGTGTGTTTTTAAACTTAGGCTAAAGTGAAAACAAGGGGTTTTTTTGGAAAATTTTGTAGTTTTTCTAAGTAAAATAAGATTTTACTTAAGAAAAACTTATGAAGGGGAATGAATGATTTTTATGAATGGTTTAAGTACTTAGGCTTTATAAATTATTGGGCCGAGGGTCTGGTCCCTCCAGAAGTCAGAGAAATGCTCTGAGCCCCTTTAACTTTGTAAATGTCTTTAGTAGTTAGGGGAAGTTAGTGAAACTTAAGGGGAAGATGGATAGCGAAATTAATTAATATGACTTTGTTTCTTTGATGGGTTGTATCCAATGTAATTTTTGCCTTGTCCAAGTGATGGAAACAAAATATTTAAGCATTAAAATTAACCATTCACCACACATTTATTCTGCAACCATGATCTACTTACCCTACATACTTTACCTAGCATTTTTACTTCTTTATTAGGGTGCACTTAGACTGGAAAATCCTTATCAAACTTTTCTTTTCTTTTACATGGCAGTGCCTATCTAAGTCTACACTTATTACATCCAAGGGCTCAGATTAAACTGTTGAGCTCCTTTTTCATTCTACCTATCTACTTATCTGTCAAAATTACATTGTTTGGTCAAATATTTATTCTCTATTTCTACAACATGAAATTGAAAAATGAATTAGCCAAGTTTAAACTATTTGACTATTCATGAATTGTGGCATAGGTGACAAACTGCATACAATTGCTTATTTTGCAAAAGTAAAAGTAGTGGCATTTAGACTTGCACACTTTTCTGGTCTTTCTTTTGGTTGGGGTTCATTTTCTTTCATTTTTTGACCATTTTTTATTCTTTTTACCCTTTGATTTTTCTTTTAGGGTATACCCTCTTTACATTTTTTAATTTTTTTAATTTTTTTTTCTTTTTTGAAAATATGGAAAACCTTTGTAACAAGAAAATGTATGAACATATTACATAGCTCATCAAGTCAATCATGACATATGACACCTATTGGTATAGGGGCCTAACACACCCTACGTGAAATAACTTTTCGATCAATTTTAAATATTATCTCACAAATGACCATCAACTAACCATTAAACTTCCATTAATGCCCATAACTCATTATCGAATTATGAGAAAAACTTTATTGAACGATGAGCCATGCAGATCTGCGATAAAGCGATTTTGTGATTTGCTTCGCAATATCGCAGATCACAATATCGCTAATCTGTTTCGTTAACAATCATTTATCACCTTGAGTGTGTGCGAGATGTGATTTGCGAGATGCCTTATCGCATATCACAAAATTGGGATATTTTACCGTAGGTGATACTTGCAGCGTATGAAAGTTGCGATGCGCGATGGATTTTTAAGGCGCGTGATCTCGTGTCACGTTTTCATAATTCTGAAAGCTTGTTTATATGAAGTTCCCTATTACCCTTTGCGATGCAACGTTTTATTATTTAAGAGAATGATCTTATTTGGAACTTATCATAAAACTTAGGTTTTTGTTAGGTTTTGCGCGTGTTTTGCTAAGTTTATGATAGCATGTTTTATTCAAAGGGAAATATAAGTGCTAGATTTTTATTTTTTAGAAGGGTACCCATTTATTTAGCTTTATTGCTAAAACTAAATAAAATGGGTATTGTTCCTGGCCACAACAAATTCAAATAAAGGACCCTCATTCTAGACACTTCCCAGAGGCAACTACTCTAAGTACCTCAATGATGAACTTTTTCTTCCCATTATTAACCTAAAAGGAGGCTTACTTCATGTCTAAGGAGATAAATGACTTTCTTCCATGACCAGGGCCTTGAGTCATCTAGTCATCTATAGTGCCTAATCCTCCACTACGATTTGATTTTAAATCCCCCTTGGGAAGGTCACTCTCAGATTGGTAAGAGGAAGGAAATGGTCATGCGATAGGAGATAAGGGTTCGAAATGGGAGACAAAGGATTAAAGGAAGGAGGAGAGGAAAAAAAAAGTAATGGAGGGAGAGGGAGGAGGGAAAGGAATTTTGTAGAGATCCAAAAAGGGGTAGGTGCACTGAGGTAAATTGAGGAAAATAGGGTTTAAAACATCAAATGAAAAAGAAGAAGGGTTTATGGGGGAATATATATTTTTCAAAGAAGTTGTGGCGACTATTATGGGAGGTAAAACATCTATTCAAGGCTCCACTAAGTTTGCAATATGGGTGCCTTGAATAGTCTCCAAAGGAGCTGGCCCTCAACCATTCAAACCAAAAGTGGGGACAAAGACATATTGCTTTGAATTTTTACCGTCCATGTCCAAACTATGCAAAGGGACACTTCTTGAGTCAAAACCCTTAGTTGACTTTTGGATCCATTTTATCTCAATCCTTTCTCTAGGGAAGTCCTCTCCTAGGTGGTCATAGGAATGGAATTGGGCACACTTATACTTAATTCCTTTGTAATATCGGGCTTGCTTATGGGTCTTTGCCCCAACTTGAACATTGATCGAATTTTGAAGACTTTATGCCATGTTTAAACACACAAGTATTCTAGTTATTCCCATGTAACCAATCTTTTTTAGGAGGAATTTGCTTCATATAAAAGCCTAATATAATTCCAATTTCTTTGTAAACATCCTCTAACGAAAATTGTAAAGGAAGGGCTAGAATCTTAACCCAGAATGGAACCATCAAAAGTCACTTGGAGAAAATGTTGAAGTAAACAATTTAATTCTTTAGATATAATACTTGTGAACCCCACTTCCATTAGCATTGAAGCAACTTGTATGTATCCGCCCAAGAGGAATTAAGCCAAACCATCCATCCCTTGGCTCAAATGATGTCGCGAGGTGAGTATCCCAATATAGGAGAAAAAATTCTTTTCTATCTAGCTCCACATAACCACCATGTCCATCATTTTACTAGTGAAACAAACAACAACTGTAGTTTCTTCCATCTTAGTGATATCATTTAACTTGATGTCGGCACGAACTAGGTTTTACTTTTAAGCCTTCCATTTCATGCATTTTTAACTCGTTCTTGAGGCATTATTTGACTCGATCTAGAGGAAAGGTGACTGGCTATTTAAGGAGGTACTCTTCCTAAGCATTTCCAAGGTAAGGAGTTCAACAAGGAATTTATAAGAGGTAGCACATAGATAAGGCTTGGTTACCATTACAAGAATAGATAGATCCTCCAAAAGATAGGTAGCTATAGAGGAAAATGTTGATGATGAAAAGTTATTTTTGTGAAGGTTTCAGGAAGAGACAAATCTAGAGCAACAGGGATTTGGTGGGGGTTTGATAATAGAGAATATGATGGAGGAGAAGTAGGCCAATCAAGGGAGCAGGAAGGTGTTATTGGGAGAGGAGCCAATGATGTGGATAGTGTAGTGGGAACTGTACCCCGAGGGGGGCGCTTCCATGAGATGGGCTACTCCTGAAATGTTAAAGGAGTTAGAGGGAGGACATACCAAGGTTAGTCCAAATTTGGAGTCCCTCATAAGGGTCCACAAAATAGTCTATCAACTCAATGTCCATAGCTGGGACTAGAGTATTCAAGGATCCATTGAGCCTAAACCTTGACAAATATTAAACCCTTGTCCTCATGATTACATTGATTGCAGCTCCATTCCTCCTCAAACCAACCTCAATCAATAAATCGTATATAGCAATGAGTATATTTATAAATGTAATTTGACCTTACTTGAAGTTCAATTTATGAAAATAAAGTTTTGTAGTGAATTGGTCATATGGAAAATATCACCCCATTTTTTGTGATGATAAACTACATGAGCCTAAGCTACAAAATCCAAGAAAAAAAAGATTGAGAAGAAAAATAGAACACATATTAGATTGTTTATATTTCCTTCAATATTGCACTACAAATTATATTGATATCAATTTTGACTTTTGTATAGAACAAATGAGCCAAATAATATACAGATGCAATATTACTAGAAGTAGTGACAATATTTAGTAGATTAGATTTTGAAATTAGTCGTTCGATGCTTCTTGTATCAATACAACCAACCAACATGATTTTCAATTCATGTATAACCAATTACAAAGACCTTGATTGAACACCACTGCTTAGATCCACAATGGAAGAAACAAACAATGATTACCATATTATTTGTTATGTATATGACAAGAGAAGAACAAAATATAAGAACTTAATGAAAAAAATACTATAAATATCTAAGGGGCAGGATCATTATTTGGCTCATGTTGTGGCATTTCCTACCGCGATCTTCTCTTTTCTTGAATAATGTTTTATTCTTTAATAACATATCCAACCATGAGATGGTGGAAGTTGATATGGACCCTTTCTTCCCAGTCACATCATTTTCATTTCCTCATAACCAATTTAATTATTGAAAATTCACATACATATCATTATAGTGGCAAACAAGAAAAATTCAAAATAGAACATCATACATAATAGTCAAAGGTAATATAAGTAATATCAAATGTATTGATTATATGACAAAGAACATCTATTACACTATTTTTTTGTAGTTTTTATTTTTATTTTTATTTTCCCTTCCTTTTCATAATGTCTACAATTTTGATGTTGGCATTATTATAGAAAAATCAAGAATCTTAGTGAAAATATTTTTCAGAAGGCACTAATACAAGTGTAACCTGGAAGTCTTACCATCATCACCTAAGCAATCACTTCCCTCTCTTTAGTGAAGGACAAATCCAACAAAAGGGACGATTTCTTAGTAGCTTCAAGGATCATGAGACAATAGTAATCAAGTATAAGGCATCCTATATTAACTACTCACAATAGCACCCATAAGATATCAATCAAGACAAAGATATGTGGTTTACTTATATAAATTTTATGTTTTGAGGGTGTGAAGTATCTATGACAATTTTTGATATTTAGTAAGTCAATTTATGGTCAAGTGGGTGGCCCAATACTACAAGATAAAAAAAAAAATGAAAAGTTATTGTTGTTATAAAACTTGTGTAAAAAATGGTAAAATTCATCAACAAGACAAGTTATTAAAACAATAAACAAAACAACCTTGAACAAGTTATATGCTAATGAAAATAATGGTCCAGATTTAAACAGGAATGTAACAAATTACAGATATAACCATAAATATAAAGATGCAATATAAATAACACTTAATTTCATTAACATCAAATACTAAAATATGCTTACAAACAGAATGGAAATAAGTCTATCTCGGGCAATGGTAGCTTATCTATGAGAAGAGATGTGGCGGCTACATGCCTCTGAACTGTGTTACAATGAGGCTCAAAAGATTTTTTATTATTGAGAAATAATGAAAAACCCTAAACATCCAAAAACCTAACCCTACGAGATGAAGCGTCAAAATATGGGCTGCGTTTGGGTAAATTAGTACATCAACTTCCCGAGGTCGTGATTTTGGCATATGATCTCTGTTTGATGCGCACCATACCTCGTTAGAAATATCTATCGGAATACAACTTTTGAATGACCAACATTGATTTATGACCCTTGTTGGTCCCAGTTTTCCCAAGAAACGTCGTTTAGGGCCTTAAAACAGCTCCGGAAGTTCAGGACCCGAAAAAACTGCCAAAAATAGTAAATTGTGCTACAAATAAGGAAACTGGAAAACTAAAAGAAACAATGGTGGGGGTCCAAGTGGAATAGGTGGTTGGCCACAAATATCCACCTGGATCATTCCTCCCCCCTTAGGAATCAATGGTCCCCATTGCGTTGAGTTCCTCCATGAGATGAGGAAACTTCTGTTGAACTTGGTCCCTGGTGAGCCACTTGCCCTAGTGAAGGAGTTTTCCTGCTTTGATAACTCGATATAGTTGGATCCTTTACTGTCGGGTGTTCTTGATCTGTGTGTCCATGATTGATTAGTTGTGGCTTGTTCCATGCAGTCTAAATTTAAATTTGTATGTGTGAGTTGTTTTGCAATGTCTGATGTGTCTAGCAATGGTGGGAAGTATGGTCAAAGGGGGTCCACATTGAACATTGGGTGCAGGCCAAGGAATGGGGGAATGTTGAGCTCAAATGAATTATCTCCCATAGCCTTGGTAATGGTGTAAGTACCATATCAGAGTGGTCTGAGTTTCTGATAGGCTCTAGTAAGGCATTCCTTTTGCAAATGCAACCAAACTTTGTTGCCAACCTGAAACTTGTGTGGCACCCGATGTTGATCATGTCATTGCTTATAATTGGAATTTGATTTCTCCATAATTTCATGGACCTTCTGGTGAATATGTTGGATGTGCTCAATGAATTTTTTTACCTTATCGGCTTCGTACTAGACATAAACCGAATCTGCTTGAGTAGATGAAAATGGTATGGCCACACCAATGGGACATAGTGGTTGGAATCCCAAGCCCACCTAAAAAGGGTTCTGGCCAGTCGAGCTGTGGAGAGCCCGATTATAGTTGTGCTAGACATGGGGGGACTCTCACCCATGTATGTGGATGCTTTGAGTTGTTCATGCGCAAAATGTGTATTATCATCCTGTTGACGACCTTTGTTTGGCCATCAGTTTTGCGATGGAATTTTGTGGATTTAGTGAGCTTGGTGTCCAGCATCGACTAGAGACTAGACCAAAATCTACTGAGGAACCTGTTATCCCGATTTGAGATGATAAACTGTGGGATCCCAAAGTGTACCCACACTCATTCAAAGAAGAGTTTAGCAGTGGCTTTTGCTGTGATATTCTTCTTGCATGCCACCATAATGGCCATCTTTGAGAATTTGTCGATGACCAAAAAAACACAGTTGTTTCCATGCTTAGTAGAAGGAAGGCCCGACATGTAATCCATGGAGATGGATTCGCAAGGTCGAGTAGGGGTAGGAAGTGGAGTATAGAGGCCTTGCTTCTTGATGGTCAGTTTGGAAATGGTGCAGGCAGTGCAGGATCTGATGTACTTACCGACATCCTGTCGAATATTCAACCAATAGAAATACTTCTATAGTACTACCACTATTTTCTCAACCCCAAAATGCCCAGCGGCCCAACTGTAGTGCACTTCCCAAATCATCTTGGCACGCTCGCTTAAAGGAACACAAAGTTGTCCCAGGTAGCATAACAGGGCATCTTGGAGGTGAAAATATGGAACTTGTTGACCCTCCAAGAGCATCTAGTATGTGTGGCTGAATTCTGGGTTACTTTTGTAGAGAAGTGGCCAATCAGAAGTCTCATACCCACAAGAGTTGAGCACGGTGGTTAACGCCATGATCAGTGGTCAACTGAGGCAGTATGAAACATTATTGGTGTTGCCCTTCTTATACTTGATATTCAAATGGAACAGTTGCAGGTATGTGGACCACTTCTGATGGTGATCATTATGAAACTTCCCTTGCATTTGTATGAACTGTAGGGGTCGATGGTCTGTGTGGATGATCGTTTCCTTCCCCAAAATGTAATGCTTCCAATGTCAGTGGGCTTGCACAATGGAATACATCTCTTTGTCATAAGTGGGACAGTTCCAGACTATTTCTGAAAGTGTCTCACTATGATATGCCACTGGATGCCCCTGTTGAGTAAGGACTGCCCCAAGAGCACAGCCGAAGGCATCTGTCTCAATCTCAAATGGTTGTTACAAGTCTGAGAGCAGAGGCGATATTTCAACTCTATGAATGCCCTCTGTTGAGATTCAGAACAAAAGAATTTTTCTTTCACTCCTCCCTTGGTGACTTGACTCAAGGGCCAAGTGATATGAGACAATCCCAACACGAACCTATGGTAGAAATTAGCAAGACCTAGAAAGTTGCAGAGCTCCTTGAGAGTGTTTAGGGCTGGCCAATCCCGAATGACTTAGATCTTGGTTAGATCCACATGCACCCCCCGTTCATCAATAATGTATCTCAGATACTAAACTTGGGTCATGCCAAAAGTTCATTTCTCCAAATTGGCACACAGCTTGTGTTGCCACAGTGTTTGGAGAACCTATCGGATGTGGTGGAGGTGCTCTTCCCAAATCTGGCTGAATATCAGGATTTCATCTAAGTATAACACTACAAATGAGTGTGTGAATGGCTGCAAGATGTCATCCATCAGCCTCATGAAGGTTGTGTGAGTATTCGTCAACCTGAAAGGCATAACCAACCATTCAAAAAGGCCCTCCTTAGCTTTGAAGGCAGTCTTCCACACATTAGAGGGTTCGATTGGTACTTGGTGATATTCGAAGTTCAAGTCAATCTTCAAGTTCCTCCTTCTAGATCTTCTTGATGGAAAAAGTGGCATTGGGATCCACATCGATATTCTGCTTCCCTTTCTCATTCCTCTTGTCAGGTTTTGACTCAGAGTCGAAACATGCATCTGATTCTGTAGCCTTCAGCTCGGCCACCAGTGACTACTTGACCTGACACTCACTTGTGTTGTGAGTGGAGCTCTTATGGAACTCACACCACTTTCCCATGCCCTTCTTCGACTTCACGGTCTTGTTCTTTGGTTATGGCTTTGGTGGGTTGTCCTAGGCAGCCCCACCTTGGCTTTGTCCTTTGTTCTATAGTTTGAGGGCACCTTTCCCTTGCTTCAGATTCGCAGATCCAAAGTCTCAGTTCTTCTGTTTAAAATTATGCTCGATCTTGATGGCGTATCAGTATGACGTGTTGAGCGAGGAGATGTCCAGGAACTCCATCTCGTCCTAGATGTACATGTGTATGTAGGCACAGTATTTGAGTACCAATTTTTTCTCATAATCCTTGATACCCAACTTCATGCAAAGGGTATGAAAACATTAGTATACTCTGGCACATCTTGGTCCCTTCCCTGCCGTAGCATTTTCCACTTTATGTATTTATCATCATAGCTTCTTATAGGGTAGTATTGCTCCTTGATGGCATCCTAGAATGAGTTCCAAGTGGGTGTGGCTGAAAACAATTAGGTTGAACTTTCATCCTTCTACTCACAATAGTTTTCCCACCAATCCTTGACATGGGGGGTGGCTTTGAGAAGAAAAAATATAATCTTTTCTCGGCTGGAAAAGTCATGAACAGAAAAATATCCTTCTAGCAAATTTAACCATTTATCTACAACATTTGCATCTATTTGGCCCTCAAATATGGGAATGTCAAAGTTTACTTGTACCTTAAAAGGAGTGGAGCCTCCAAAGTGGCTGTTGGATGTGGATGCACCATTGGTGGGCAACCATTAAAGGATCTGGGCAAGGTTATCCATCATCACATTCCTTTGTTTCTCGAGGGCCTCCTTGAGCAATATTTTGATAGGAGCTCCTGCCCCATCATCTTTCTTTTCTCCCCCCCATGGGTGATCGTTAGGGTTTGTGAGGCTTCTCTTGCAAAGGTTCAACCAGATCTAGCCCTAACTCCTTATATCTTGACATTGTTGGGGACATACAAAGAAAAACAAAGAAAGAGCAGACCACTCTGATACCACTAATCCAGATTTAAATAGGAACGCAAAAAATTATAGATATAACCGTAAATACAAATATGCAGTATAAATAACACTCATTTCATTAATATCAAATACTAAAATATGCTTACAAACAGAATGGAAATAAGACTAGCTCAGGAAATGGTAGCTTATCTCTGAGAAGAGATGTGGCCACTACATGCCTTTGAACTGTGTTGCAATGAGGCTCAAAGGCCTATTTATTATTGAGAAACAATTGAAAACCCTAAACATCCAAAAACCTAACCCTAGGAGATGAAGAGCCAAACTATGGGCCTCGTTTGGGTAAATTGGTACATCAACTTCTCGAGGTCGTAACTTTGGCATATAATCTATGTTTGATGCACACCATACCTTGTTAGAAAGATCTATCCGAGGACTACAAATTGTGAATGACAAACATTGGTACATGGCCCATGTTGGTCCCATTTTTCCCAAAAAACGTCGTTTAGGGCCTCAAAACGGCTTCGGAAGTTCAAGACCCGAAAAACTGCCAAAAATAGTAAATTGTGATATAAATAAGGAAACTGAAAGAAGCAATGGTGGAGATCCAAGTGGAATAGGAAGGTGGCCACCAATATCCACCTAGATAAAATAAGGAGCGAAAACAATAATTAAACTAAGGTCTAAGCAACTAATTAATTCACAAATTAGATAGCACATAACAAGCCTAAAATGAAAGATGTTTATCCCCAAGGGAGGTGGATGATAATTTAGTAATGCAATATATGATGATAATATATACTTCTAATCATACAAATTCTCAATAACCCTATACGTATATCCTAATTATAGATGAAAATTAAAGTATAGTTATTAAAAACCCTAATTTAACCCTAAAACATAAAATGAAAGGATAAAATTTGAGATTAATGATTGGTTATTGGGGGTAACACTAGTGACTACTATTTGTGGTATATGAAATCAAACTAAGTATGTTCTTGAAGAAATACAAGGACATATAGGGTGATAAATAGGGTTTTCCATTACTAACCCTAGAAGATCCTCTTAGTATGTTTACCATCTTTCAAGAAAAAATCATGGGAATATTCTTACCTAAAAATATTCCTTGGGTTTAAAAGAAAGGATTTATTTGAGAATAATACAAAGTGAACACACCCTCACCACTATATAAGCACATTTTCACTTAACACATTTAAAAAATAAATCTGTAAACCTAGAGAGAATACTTACTCAAGAAATTATTGCTCATCAATAAACCCTAGCATGAAACGTCCACCAAACATAAAAAATCATCCCTCCAAGATGTAGCACTAGTTATTCATCGATAGCTATAATATAAGGGTAGACAATTAGTGGCATATATCCAAAAAATGAGGAGTGCTTCTTTTATTTTTATGAGATATATAACACTTCCTCATCCACTAAAATCCCTAATGTTGGAAACTAAATCACTACTGAGAGGGGGGATGGATTAGTAGTGAAGGCACTCATAAAATTTTCTCCAAATTAACTATTATTTAAACCATGCATAAACTGAAACACATAATCAATGATTACAGCATGAAACACAAGTAAAACCATGTAAGCATTCAACACAAGAGACACAGATATTTCTAGTGGAAAACCCTCCTCCTGGGTCAAAAACCACCCTTATTGTTGTTGCGTTGCTCAATATATTTTATTAATATGTTGAACAAATTGTAGATTTATTATCTTACACCCATAAGCCGAAAGACTTGGGTTCCATTATAGTATTTTGTCACCTATCAGTTAGGAATTTTGCTTCTCTCACAGATCTACGGAAATCTTTACATTGGAAGCAACCACGACCAACGATCCTCACCCAACACCCATTGAAATATCCAACACCAATTGGATGGAGAAATTTGTTCCTTCTACTAGATACATTGAACCATTATCTACTTTGAAGCCTCCATGCCTTCACTTTCTCCATGTGAACCATGTTTCTTATATTTTCAAACTGGGCTCCCAATCTGATCAACACGAACATCACAGCAACAATCTATTCAAAGCACAAAATCAAAACATCACAAACTACATCAAAATATCACCAAACACTTAATAAAATAATCTATAAAATACATCTTATGAGCCTTGGTATTGCAACAAGAATGTTGCAACTCCCAAGGCTACCAACTTTAATTATCTGCCTGGGGTTCATACAAACTTAAGAGGTATTAGCACTATATGAAGCATACAATGTGTCCTTCCTTTGATTTCATGATATACTGGGGTGAATTTAAGGAAATCAAATCCTAAACTAATTTTCTAAATGGGAATTTTACTTTGGAAAATTAATTAATCCTAAGCAAGAACAACAAATTGTGATTGAAATCCTAAAAGCATGAATTCAAATAAATAGGCCTAATCTACATTGTAAAAAGGCATGGCCTAATTGGTTTTTATTATTCCTCGACCATTTGTTTAGAGCCTAGGGGTCATGATTCAACCCTAAGGTACCAAAACCAATCTTTTTGAGCAAATATGGGCATGTATATACACGCTAGAAGAGTACTACAGGAAACTACATGATGTTACAGATTTACTACAGGAAGTTATAATTCATCGAATGACCAAGAAAATCAAATCCAAATTGGATGGGACAAATTTTTTTATTGACTAGGATGTATTAGGTATCCATTCCAAGTGGAATCACTCAAAAAGACAATTGTTAACCTAGCCTAAAAAAATAGCATAAAATTACTAGTCTAAAATCTAGAAATTCAAGAACTAGTGAGCTAGTGAATCTATCAAATGTCTAACCTAATCAAGTGAAAATGAAATGGGGTAATTTTTTTTATTAAATAGATTTTTTTTTATCTAATTCAAGTGGAATCAACTCGATTGAAGTTCGTTATCATGCTCTAAAAAATAGTAGAAATTTATTGTTATTTTCCACAAGGGACTTCCAGAAATCTAGATTTGGGAATAAGCAAACTAATCCAAGTAGCTCAATGACGACTATGACCTTCCAAATATGTTCCAATGATTAAATGATGCTTGTGATCCTGAAAAATAACTTACTTCAACCACTTAACCCAATCCTACAACAATAAATCATTAATATTAAATGCAGAAATAGAAAAAGACAAGAACAAGAAATGCATGTGAATAAGAAGTGAAACAAAGAACAGTAAATGATACAAAAGGGATTTGAGGCTCCTGGGACGGCCAATCCCAAGGAAACTCAGAGTTTTATGAAGGATACCAAGACTTAGAAGCTGAACATGGCACCAATCTTCATTATTTCCATCAACACAATTACATCCCTGCAAGAAATGATAGTGGAGCTGCAAAAATATGAATTCTCTCCACAAGAAGACTAAGAAAAATCCACACCTAGAGGGAAATTCGACTTGGTACTTATACAAAATGATTAGGAAGCATTCCCATGAAAGTAGGAACCTTTTCACACTGAAATCCCTCAAATAGTGGATTTGGTTCCCAATACTAGGAATCTGCATTAAATGACAGGGAACACATTCCTAGATTTTCTCAATCATTGGAGCTCCAACATCTGTGCAATAATTTCAGAATATCTTCTTGATTTATTATTTAATATTGATCCTCCTATAGTAGGGAGCAAGTCGTTAAATTGTCTCCTCCTCCAAATCTTCATAATATGCCTAATATTCTCACAATATTCCACAAAAATAAATAATATTAGGCACAAATATGCAATTATCCATAAACCTTCCTAATGAACATATTAAAGTTAAAAATAAATTATCTAATTCAAAAAGAGAGGTTTAATGCGTTGAATGATGGTCAGATGGGCCTTAATTTATGTCTAATTTGGAGGCCCATCAACATCAACAAAACCCTCTCTACAATAACCAATCTACTCACAAACAACTATTGCATACAACCAACAAACAAAAATTGTTACCAATATCCAATAGAATTGCAACCAAACATTAGTTCACCGCTTCGCTTTCTACATAACGTATTGGCTGAAAACATACACTTGCTAACTACTGCAACACCTACAAACTGCTTTAGAAAATATGCTTCACAACTCTCATAGCTTACACACTCTTCTCCCTCTTACACTCACTCAACACATTAAAATAACCAACCCAATATTCTGACAAAATCATATGTCAAATTATCCTCAACAATCTCCAAATCAATAGCACAGGCAGATACCATGGTTGTACCAATACCTAAGACACTTGTACCATGGTAATCTCCAAGCCCATACCATAGGAAAATACCATGGTTATGCCAATACTTAGGACACCTGTACCATGGTAATCTCAAAACCAATAACACAGGAAAAGACCATGGTTATGCCAATAGCAAGGACACCTACACAATGGTAATCTTCAAACCAATACCACAGGAAAATACCATGGTTATGCTAATGCCAAGGATGCATGTTCCATGGTAATCTCCAAACCAGTACCACTAGAAAATACCATGGTTATGTCAATACCAAGACTCTTTGTACCAAGTTAATATCATGTGCCAACCTACTCCACACACGTACCAATACCATGGTAATTCCAATACCAAGAATACATGTACCATAATAATGCTTTACTCATGAAAGTGTGCAAGATGCACAAGTGAACTAGAGAAAATGCTCAAACTGCAACACAATCATTTACAATAGATTGAGATACATTAAACACCATATAGTACATGCACTACCACCTGCAACCAATCATGCAATCAAGCAAACTCTTGTACCAAACTAAGCATATGCATCCACATAAAGTGGGTTGCATCTCATGCTACCAAGTTGACATCAATTTCAACCAACAACACTACAACACAACACCAGTTCCAACAATCTCCCCCTTTGGAAATGATGTCAACCTCAACCTCATATCCAACATATGTGGTTGATCTCCATACATACTCCAACTCTGAAGCTGCCACTGTGAATTTGATCTCCATAATCCAAAATCTATCCCCCTTTCACATCAATGGCAAAGGGTCATACCAACACTGAAGAACAGTGCCAATAATATGTCGAATGAGAGAAGCACTCTCCTATCAAACTCAACACCATGTAAGTGAAAACAGAAGTCTCTCTTTTAAGATAAGCATGTAAAAACAAGGAAACTAGCTGCCAGCAAGCCTCTAGCTAGTGCCATCCAATCTTTGAAAATTGAACATGCTCTACCTAATCATTTAATGAAGTTGTAATCACACTCTCTTTGTTGTTGTAACAACATATCCACCTACTGCAATAAACCTCCTTTCCAGGTGAAAGAGGCCACTCTTCAAGAACCAGACTCCAACTAACTTTGGACAATGATATACAATGAAGTGCCATACATATACAATGCTTCATGGAGAAAATACATAGTTGTGACAAGTACATAGAACTAAGACATGACTCCATTATAAAAAACCTATCACTAACCAATGACTCTAATCAACCAAGATTACATCATCCACCCAATGCAGTGGGGCTACATCAATGATATACAAAATTGTTGAAAAATGTGCAACAAGAAATATTAAATTTAGAATGTGCTAAAAATAGACCTGCTAAAAATAGCATGTCTAAAAATAGCAATTTGGCCAATGAGGTCATTGGCCACATTGAGTGAGAGGTGAAATTGCTAAAAATAGAAAGTTCTAAAAATAGCATTTATGGGTCCCTTCCTATTTATAGCAGTCCCTAGTCTATCTATAGGAAGTAAAATTAATTTTGGTCTTAACAGTAGTTTGAAATATTAATTAATTAATTCAGTTGAGTTAATTAATTAAGGAAATTTGAATTTGAAGTCTTTGTGAGCATGCACATGAGTTTCCTCCACTGATTGAGGGAAAGCATGAGTTCTATAATGAGAGAATCAGTTGACTTAGTTCTAACTAGTCAAGTCTAGTTAGATTATTTTAACAAGTTGTTAAAATAATAAAATATAGTTTGTTAATGCTTGCATGCATGTGACAACTATTATTTTAGATAACTGAGGATTCACTCATGGATAATTGTTGCATGTCAGTTCTGTCAGAGACCAGGTTGAGATCAGATGTGGGACAATGTACTATCAGATGCTTAACTATTTCTAGTAAGTAGTTTTTGCATGGTTGAGGAACTAGTGTTCTCAAGGAATACGTAGTTGGACCATTGGTTGTTTTTGGTATGTTGGAATTAATAGCATATGCTTTTGCTATTTTTTCCTAAGAA
Organism: Pinus taeda; assembly: GCA_000404065.3. Lineage (NCBI taxonomy): Eukaryota > Viridiplantae > Streptophyta > Pinopsida > Pinales > Pinaceae > Pinus > Pinus taeda. The sequence goes on along the minus strand of APFE031331532.1, from coordinate 105,085 downwards.
AACTATGTAAGGACCGTAGGGAAAGCCTATATAAATAGGGCTTGGGTGGTTCATGAGACATATCTTCATATCTTCTAATTGAAGATCATCAGGATCTTCTGATTATATAGAGAGCGGGATAGTTATTGAGCTGATTCTTTTTTTATGTTGAAGAGGATTTCCACTTGATTGATAATACAGTGTTGGGGTTTTATGTTGGTGCTTTCCCCAGTGATATATTCAGTGTTATGTGTGATTGAGTCCTTCACATAAGTTATATGTGTTCTTATTGATGTTGCTCATGGTTGATTAACCTTCCGCTAAATTGTTTGTAGAAGTAGATCAACTGTTTTTCTTTAGTACATTGCATTACCAGGTGATCTACATGTGGAAAATTTCTACATGGTATCAGAGCTATCTGACTTGTAGAAAAATTCTACAAAATTCTACATGGTATCGGAGCACAGGTGATGAAAGAAGAACAATACACAAGGAGAGGAGATTTCAAAGTTTTGAGTTTTGGGCCGAGAGTTTGCAGAGAAGATTTGAAAATTCCTATACAAAATTTTCAGAAATAAATAGCAGATTTGGATTCTTTATGGAAAAATACCCAAAATCAAAAAAAAAAAATCGGTTGAATCAGAGTTCGGATGAGGGAGATATCATTGATTTAAAATCAACTCCTTTTTCTAGAAAATTTCGTGATGGCAGGAAAGTGGAAATAGATTGGTGTGCTAGCCAAGAACCTATATGCACTTGAGGCACAAGATGCATGCAAAGCCTTGAGCAAGGAAAAGGTTAGAGAATTGGTGGTTAAGAGGGAGAGTAAATTACTTCTCAACATGCAGTGCCAGAAGAAGTCTCAGACAATTATGGAGGAGCCACGATTGGTGCGGTGGCTTTAGGAGGTTATGGAGTGGCCACAATAGGGGAAGCTGAGTGGAGATCGAGTAGAGACATCTACTCATGCAGAGACCTCTAGTAGGGAAAACTTTGAGCCAGTTGGGCAATGGAATCACATGCATCCATACCTCCAGGTAGGAGGTGGGGCGATATAGAGTGATCGCCCCAAGGAGGAGGGGCAAGATCCTTGAGGTACCCAACCTCTTGGATGAGACCTTGCTACAGGATCCTCGATGTGGAGTAGCGGGAACTAACTGATCGGGTAGAGACGGATGCGTATGGAGCAGCAGAGAGAGCGACGGTGGAGGGAATCCCAGGACAGCGCATAGCCAGCAGGCTGCAGCAATGTGAGAGGCACAAGTGTTTTGCACAGTGCTAGGTGGCACAGAGAGGTGTGCAATGGTGCGAGATGCATGGAGATGTTGTAGTAGCGCAGATGTCAAAGAGGGAGCACTTGTCAGCAGTAGGTAGAGCTTCAACATCAGAGTATGTTCCTAGCCCAACAGAGTGGTCAATTGGGAGTGTTTTTGTTCCAAGTATTGTTGAAGCAAGTGGATCGGGTAGATGTGTTGCATGCATAACATTCCAGAGTTACAGAATCGGGTTCAAGAGAAAGCCTTTTTTGTTGAGAGGGAGTGTTGAAAAATGTGCAATAAGAAATGTTAAATTTAGAATGTGCTAAAAATAGACCTCATAAAAATATCATGTCTAAAAATAGCAGTTTGGCCAGTGAGGTCATTGGCCACATTGAGTGAGAGGTGAAACTACTAAAAATAGAAAGTTCTAAAAATAGCATTTCTAGGTCCCTTCCTATTTATAGCAGTCCCTAGTCTATCTATAGGAAGTAAAATTAATTTTGGTCTTAACAGTAGTTTGAAATATTAATTAATTAATTCAGTTGAGTTAATTAATTAAGGAAAATCGAATTTGAAGTCTTTGTGAGCTTGCACATGAGTTTCCTCCACTGATTGATGGAATAAGCATGAGTTCTATAATGATAGAATCAATTGACTTAGTTCTAACTAGTCAAGTCCAATTAGATTATTTTAACAAGTTGTTAAAATAATAAAATATAGTTTGTTAATGCTTGCATGCATGTGACAACTATTATTTTAGATAATTGAGGATTCACTCATGGATAACTGTTGCATGTCAATTCTGTCAGAGACCAGTTGAGATCAGATGTGGGATAGTGTACTAATCAGATCCTTAACTATTTCTAGTAAGTAGTTTTTGCATGGTTGAGGAACTAGTGTTCTCAAGGAATACGTAGTTGGACCATTGGTTGTTTTTGGTATGTTGGAATTAATAGCATATGCTTTTGCTATTATTTTCTTAGCAAACTACGTAAGGACCATAGGGAAAGCCTATATAAATAGGTCTTGGGTGGTTCATGAGACATATCTTCATATCTTCTTATTGAAGATCATCAGGATCTTCTGATTACAAAGAGAGCAAGATAGATATTGAGCTGATTCTTTTTGTATGTTGAAGAGGATTTCCACCTGATTGATAATACAGTGTTGGGGTTTTATGCTAGTGCTTTCCCCAGTGATATATTTTATGTTATGTGTGATTCATTCCTTCATATCAGTTATATGTGTTCTTATTGATGTTTCTCATGGTTGATTAAGCTTCTCTTAAATTGTTTGTAGAAGTAGATCAAGTGTTTTGCTTTAGTACATTGCATTACCAAGTGATCTACATGTGGAAATTTCTACATGGTATCAGAGCTAGCTGATTTGTAGAAAAATTCTACAAAATTCTACAAAAATAAGAGATGACACCCATTAGCCCATACAGAGCTAATTTACACATATTACAATATATATTAGACACAATGGGTCTCCCTATGACCAAAGCACCCAAAAGATGAAACAATGATTGTTACAGAACATTTTTTCATTGTCCCTTTAATCCCCATTCTACGATCATGGAGGACCTCTACAGTGAACCCTACATGCTTTCGTATCATGAAGAAACTCCCATTATGTCCCTCTTCATGAGTAGAACAATTCCCTTTTGCATCATTTCCTAAGAGTCTTCTTTTTACCCCAGTTTACAAGACCGGAGCTAATGACCTATTTCCTCCTCATGTCGATTTGCAGAGATTAAAACTGAGACTAGAGTCATATGGCGCAACTGAGCCTTTTCTTAGTCACGTTGATCCTCTTTTTGCAATTTTTTTAAATATGGAGTCGAAGCTTCCAGGTCTAAAAGCTTCATAAAAAAAGCCTAGTAAATGGTTGGGTTGGATGGAGTCGAGGAAGTTAGTTTGGGCTCCTTTCCTCTATTAAGATGGAAAAAACCCAAGAGATAAGTCCTCTCCCATGATAAGAGGAACCATCTCCCCTCCATCCAAGCTATATAAACCTCTCCTTTTACAAGCTAAACTAGTTTCAGTCTTAGTATTTTTGGAGCTTGAATAACCAACAAGATATCATAGCTTGTAGCCTTCTAGTTTATGTTCATGGAGGGAGAATAGTGTATTTGGTTTGGTTTGAGACTAAATGGAAGAAGCCAAAAAACTTCAATTATTGGGGCTATCCATGAGATCCTAGAAGAGTTGTGGGAACTTGGATATCTAAGAGGAGACCAGCAACGTCAAGGCATTGGTTGTAATCTATTTCTGAATTTATATGAATATAACTATTGATATTAAGTGTTATCTTACATTAGATGGCTTAATATGCCTTCACTTTTCAAGTAGGTTGAATGCAATTTGTATTCTATCATGTTTGTTGTTGTTGTTTGTTTTCTTGTTTCAGGTATTCAAAGGAAGGAAATGAAAGATAGCTGAAGTAAGAAAGTAGGATCATCACCAAACCGAATAGCGTTCTAAGAGCTAGGCCATCTTATTTGATTATAGCTTAAGGAAGTTTTCCATAGATTGTTTGTTTGTGGCTAGACTTGCTTTATCAGACTAGAGGAACTATCTTTGTCTGCATCGAGAATTTACCTGCACCGTAAATTAGTGACTCTACTGGGGACCCAATCCTCCTGTTTGATTGATTTTCATTTCATGGTTTTGTGTGAACTTTTCTAGTATCACCTTTTCCCTTTAGTTTTCCCTCCTTTGTCTGATTTACTGCTCTGAGTCTAAAATTTATAGTGGCAAGTCTGGTTTTAGCCCTTCAATTTTTTTTTTCTTGGAATCCTTAGTCAACGCATTTGTTTTTCTGACAGTCATGTCGATCAGCGTGAGTTTCTCTAAAACAGACGCATCAACCCCCTTCTGGTGCTTGTTTTCAGTTAGGAAGTTGTGCCGATTCCTGTAGGTGAAGATCAGGGTTTCCCCTCTATCATAATTAGTGTGTCTTTCCCTCTTAATTTCTGCCTCTCAGCTTGTTTTTCTTGTGTTCCCCCTAACTAGAAAGCTTCATTTGCTTGGTTTGTTTGCTTATTTTGTTTGATTTCTCTTTACTTGATTTTTTGAGTCTTTGTGTGGTTTGAGGCCCTAGGGAATATAGGTCATCGTCCATTTAGTTGTTTTTGTGCTCAGCAAGTCAAGTTATTGGTTAGCTGCTCCTTGCATTTTATTTTTTAGTCCTTTTTATTACTTTGATTTCAATTAAACAAGTTTGAAAAGTTTCATTTGTTGTTGCAGCGTCTCTTTTCAAGCATAGATTACATTTCTCATCTTGTTCTTTATTGAATCATTTCATCATTAGTTTGGAAGGAATTATCTTTTGTGCTTCGCATTTGATTGAGCTTGATTTGTTTTGAAGATTTCTCATTGAAGTGTTTGTGAAAGATTCATTTTGTAATTTCCTTGAAAAATAAATAATTCTAGTTTGCTGAATCAATATGTTACATTGGTTAGCATCATTGAAGACTATATTTGCATCATCATTTGCATTTGAAAAGAAATTAATTATCTTTACTATTGAAAGGACTACTTGAAGTTCATTTGATAGGAAAGATAGGAATTGGAAAGAGTTTATCATTATTTTGTTTTCAAGAAGCGAAGTAGTGAAAAGGTTGTTTTTCTTTCAGTTCCTTGTTTGTTGCATCGATTGTGTTCTCTGCTCTCATTAGTGTAAACATTCATCGAATTGAAAGGGTTTTGTTTCATATTAGCTACATATAGGAGTTTCTTCAAGTCACATCGATAAGGCTTGAAAACTAAGACATAATTTCAAGATAAACTTTAAAATGAATTCAATTAACCTAAGGTGCATTTGAAACCTAACGATCACATTTAGAAGGTCTAGGTTAGAGACGTGTTCTGACATCTTTAAGCCTAGCAATTTTCGTTCGTTTCAGCACTAGACAGTGCTAGTACGGACTTGTGCTCCCCATACCATCGTTTATATAAAGGGAGACCTCACTCGGTTGCAATCTTTTATCCATTGGAAGTCGAGTTTTCCACCTTGTAAACATGATACACCAAACACAGCATTCGAGGAGATTGCATGCCCATACTTCTCAGTTTGCCAGGCAGTATTCTGCAATTCATGGTTACCTTGTAATCTTTTTTGCTTATCTTTTTTACTCTTTAATCTTAAAAGATCACTCTCACTTGTCCTTTCGAGCTCATTTCAAATTGAAAGTGATAGATTCATCTTTGCTTTTTTCTCGACTCTGAAAACATGAAAAGGCACCAACCAACGCCTTAAAAAATTGTTTCCTACAATCACATAACATTCATGTTAGTCTTTTGGTATACCACATCATGTGTATACCTTTAAATACATTTTAAAAACCTTGGAATTAATCTCACTCTTGTTAATTGAGACAAAATCATCGTGGCTAAACCATCAGGTTCGCCTAGTTCCTCTTCCTCTCCTCTGTCTGAAAGATCATCTGAGGAGCCCTTTCCTGAATTACTGCAGTTGCTTGAGGACCAAGGTGTTGAACTTGGAATTGTTCTGAGCACTCAACCTTTGTCATCTCGTCCTCCTCCTCCCTCAGATACTAGTTCACTTTCTGACATTGGCCCGGAATCTCCGAATAAACCTATCCAGACTCCCGAGAGTCCATCGACTCTTGAAGGTCAGCTAGGAATAGTTGTTTACCCTATGAATCCTTTCTTCGATCCTATTGTAATATCACCACAGCATCTGTACAGTTTGTACGATTAGCTAGGTATTACTTTGGAATTATCCTCTTAAACATCTTTAGTTGTTTGTCGTCGTTTGTTTCCACCTATGGAATCAGAAGGTGAAATCCCAGTCTCCTCTCTGGGTCACTCGGAGGTTTCTGCTACACACACTCCACACACTATCAATGAGTAGGAATATCCTTTCCCTCCTGAAGGTTTCCCTTACATGGGAAGCATTCTCACCAATGTTCATCTTGAGTTACCGTGTAGTTATGTAACTTTGGCTCGGTGGGTTTCAGGTACACCTAGTGCCTCATCATTATATCACAACCCCATCTAGTCGTCTGGCGTTATGCCTACCTCAGGTCCATTCATTCAGAACTCGACCTCTCAGCTGCTTGTGCATTATGCAATTACTTTTGTTCTAGTGCAACCCATTGTTCTGAATCCTCTTGTTTCATTGGTCCAAGTAACCCGTCTAGTTCAACCAACGATCTCGAGTCATGTCTCTGTTAGTTCTTCGATCCCTCCAGTAAGTGGACAGACTCTGCCAACTCAAGGGGGGAAATCCAAATGTTTTTATGATGTCTGGCACAACCAATGTGAGTGGCTCACAAACTCACATGGTTGGGATGAACCAGCCCTTTTCTGGTGCCATTCCAAACCCCGTTGGTCCCGCTGGATCGAGCAATGTCCAGTATCAGCAATCGAACCCTATTGGTCTATCTGGGTCAAGTAACGTCTAGTACCAGCAGCCTTATGTGGCTCAGGTTCAATACCAACCTCCTTATGTTCCATATGGTTCACATGCAATGGTAAAACCGCCTTACGTCCCTCAAGCTGGACCTCATCTTTAGCCTGGTTCGTCCGTTGCGCCTAGTGGATACGGCCAGATCCACTTTAGGAACTTTCAAAGTGTCACTTCAGGAACTTTCCAAGTACCCTTGTAGCAGCAGGGACAAATTTTGTAGCAACAAGGGCAACCTTCACAGCAGCAAGGGCAAATAGTGCAGTAGCAAGGACAACTACAACAACTACAAGGTCAATCCTTGCAACAGTCACAACAAACCTTGTAGCTATAGATGCAGTGTGTTCAGCAATCGTCCTAGCCTATGTCGTCATAAGGTCAACCTTTGCAGCTACAGGGACAACCTTTATAGCCACAAGGTCAACAATTGCAACAACAAGGTCAACCTCCGCAGCAACAACCCTTATACTCATATCAACAAGGACAACCTTTGTCCAAGGTCAACAGGTTCAACAGCCTTTTAACCTGTATGTTACTTATCAGCAGCTTACGGCTAGATAGTTTTAAGGCTTTCAAGGCCAGAATCCTCCTTATGGGCATGGTAACCTACAGTGGGGGAAAAATCAAATGCCATATGGATAAAACCCTCCACTATGGGGACAAAATCCTTACTAGCAAGGTTGGATTCCACAGGTCGGGCCCGCTTATAGGCCTCAAATGCCTTTCAATACCCAATTGTCATTCTTGACCACATTGGAATTGCCAGATGTCTCTAGACTCACGAATGATCCAATTCTTCATTTGCCATACTAGCCTCTAGTTTCATCTAAAATCTTGAGCAATTATTTGAAGTTTGAAGGAAAAGCGAAAGAGGATCCACAAGCCCATGTGATGACATATCACCTCTGGTGCTCCTCGAATTCCTACATTGATGATTCTGTTCGTCTCCAGTTTTTCCAGCGAACTCTCACAGATGCTACATCCAAGTGGTACATCGAACTCCCTCAAAGTACCTATCATGACTTTAACACTCTCGCCATGGCCTTTCTCACACATTTCCAGTTGCCGATTCGCTATGAAACTAGCACCCATCTCCTTACGTCGCTCAAGTAAGACACTACGGCCCACATCTCTGATCACATCCATGAATGGAGACATCAGCGTCACCTAATCAAATTTGAGATTGTTGATCAGTTGTTGATTGAATGGTTCACCAAATCATTCATCAAAAAAATTGTTGAGGACATTGCTATGGGTGGATGTGTCACTGAGGAACAAGCCATCGCACGTGCCCAGTATCTAGACCTCATCTATTAGCAATCTGGCACGTTATGTGATATGTTACCTGATCCGCCCAAACCATCATCTGATCTGGCGACGTTCAAGTCTTCGGCTACACCTCCTATTGATGGGGTAATTGGTTCAGTATCCCAGACCCCCGCAAAATCTTCTTCCCAATAGAAGTCGGTCTCAAACGTTGCTTCCAATGTTTCCTCAGAGGTTCACATTGTTTAGTCTACCATGGTGGACAAATCCTCTAAAGGTAAGAAGAAAGGCAAAGGCAAAGATAAATTCGATTCCCTAAAATAGGGCCCTCCTAAGTCATGTGTTAGTGATGCTTCTCAACGGAATCCTAAATATCCATGCCTCATCTATGATGAGGATCACTATACTAAGGATTGTCCTAGATAATCCGAAGTTAGTAATTTGCTCAAAGGGACCCTAGTTATCTTGAAATATCCTTTTACATCCCAGCAGGCACAATGGTAGACCAACCCTAATCGTATGCTTCTTTAGGTTCCCAAGTGTTAATGATGAATACGTCTATCAATGTGGCTACCAAATCAAAAGATTATCAAACACCTACCCCAACAGCAGGGAAAGAGAAGGAAGGTACCCCTTCCTCTTCTATCCCATCAAGTTTTGGTCCTCTCCATATAGAGTGACCTAGTCCTAATTCTACCATTCGACCACCTTCTCGAGGTGTGCTATGAAATTCCTTGTACAATCCAAATTATCAAGCCACTTAGCATTATAACATTGTTGAGGATTTGACTCAGGCACCATTAGCTATGCCTGCTCTTGAGGTCCTTCAAAGTTGTCCTTTTGAGCGGAAATCATTATTATCGACTATTGGAGGTATTGATCCAACTGACTCTAATCTCATTTGTTCTGGAAAACCACATTCCACCTTCACCTCATTAGATTTCCTTTCTCATTCAGATGATCATAAATGAGAAAACCATTCATAGGACCGTCATCAATGAAGGTGCTTCTACCTACATCATGTTTTTCACTTGTTGGAAGGCAATTGGTTCTCCTACTCTGAACCAGTCCCCTAACACTTTGGAAGCTTTTGACATACGTGATTTGCGACCATTCGTTGTTCTCCCTAACCTTGCCATTACCTTGGAAGGAAAGACTGTTCACTTCGAAGTAGAGATTTTTACACCAATCTGAACTATAATCTTCTACTCATATGAAGTTGGACCCATGTCATGCATGTTGTAGCCTCCTCCCTTTTCTGCATGATTTGTTTTCCCCATCAAGAGAAGACAGGCATAGTCAACCAACTATCCTTCTTTTACTCTTCCTCCTCGGGCGGTAATGTTCCTTATGTCAAGCACACCGGTGCTCCTTATGAGAGTGTGGGGGTAGGACTTTTTAAAGATCCTACCTTGATGGGTTTTTTCTTGCTCCCACCTCCGCATGTTGCCTCTTTAAACATGATTTTGATCAATTCTAATCCTTGGGTTATTCCCTCACCAAATCTTGTTGATACACGGGGTAAGGTTATGCCACTAAGCCCTACCTGAATTAACAATGTGGACATTGTTTCGGCTTTGCCTTCAATATCCTCTGATCATTCTGTTTCAATTTCATCTCTCGACATGTATTCTCACTCCCCTTGGCTTGGTTCTATCCTAGTGGTCATGTCTCTGTGTCTTGAGAAGTTCTCTTCTTCGCTGCCTATTGACATGTTAGTTTCTCCTTATATTGTCAAGATATTTCAACTAGGGGCACCTTTATCTCCTCATAGATTCAGGTTTTTCCTCCCTCCCCAATTTTTTCCTAATTGCCCATTATTGCAATGGGGTTGTCATTTTATGACTCATAACCCTCCCTCGCCCAGGGGGCATGGGGGCACAACCTTATATGAGTTATACTCTATTATTTGGCCAAGTCAATGCTTACTCGTCATGTTAATGCTAAAACTCTGGTTTTCCTCGTTGTTGATTGATTACCCAAGTCTGGCAATGAACTCTGTCAAAAAGTACTATGCCTGAGTCATCTTGCATGGCTACTTTTGTACAATAGTGTGTTATTCATTTTTTGTGCAGTGTGATTTGGTGTCTTATTTTTCAAGCAGCTTTCTTGCTTGTTATTTCTTCGCCTGCTTTGTAGATTTTTGTGACTCCTTACATCGGTTTTGATGATGGTGCTTGTCATAGTACCCGAAATCTATCATCCGTGGCATGGACCATTTATGACCCCCATTGTGAGTTGATCTTCAAGGTATTTTTTTAGGTCGAACAACTAATAATATTGTTGAGTATAGCATAGTTATCGAATTATTGTCAGAATCCATTGCTCTTGACATTCGGGAATTGGTTGTCAATCTTCATTCACAACTTGTCGTTATTCAACTCAACAGGAAGTATTCTGTCAGAAACCCTCAGATATTGAGAATGTATTTGCGTGTTCGTCTATTGGAGAGAAATTTTGATTACATTACATATCATCATGTTCCCAGATATATGAATACATTGACAGATGCATTAGCTAATTATGTGTTGGATAGAAATTTGTGAAATATGTGAAAAAACAAAACATTTGTACCATAGTAAGCAAGGAAATATAACATATATATATAATATATATATATGAAGATAATGTTTGTCATACATCAAAAAGCCAAAAAATAATTTGTGTGTTCAAGTACATTCGTGGCTCGCAGGCCTCAAAAATGTAAAATGATAGACCTATGAACTACTTGGCATGGTGCTCATGATAGCACATAATTGCTCATACTACAGAAGTCAGCAGTCAAGAGATCTGGTCTAATACTCCCACTTGGTGCTGCTAATACTGGCGTGGGATGTCACCCACCTAGGCATACTTTGGGATACCTTTGGTCAATCCCTCGAGGTTTTGCATGATATCCTTATCATTATCACCTCCTTCCTAATAAGGAGAAATATCAAACTGTCGAACAACGTGCCTAGAAGTCAGGGACATCCGAGCAGGTTGCTCTAGTCCCACATCTACATTTTCAAAATCGAAATGTCATGAATGCATATATTTCAAAAAAATGATAAAAAATGAAAAATTAAAATGGTTTCTGCTTGCCTCCATCATCATAATCTTCTCCCTCTACGAGAAGCATATCTGGATCGCCACAGAGGTCGGTACCGCTATAGGGCCAATCCTCTACTACGATCATTTGATGTCGTAGCCATGAAAATAAGGTGGGCTTATATGACATATGTTGGCCCCCAGTGATTCTAGGCATCATCTCACTCCAACAGACCATCCGTGGATCTCGTGGCAATGGCGAATTCACCTCAGCAAGCTGGTAGTGAAATAGCGAGATCCGCTCCAAAAAGAAGGTCACTAGAACAGAACCAAATCCGAACTGCTTCAAGTTTCCTGCCTTGGCTTTGGATAACTGGTTCTTCATGTTTACCTTCATGGTTTCCACTCATAGGAAGATAGTCGGCACTATACAATCTATAGCATACTGAAACTTGTATTTGTTGGACTCATATTGTGCCTGAGCCCTAGCCACTCTGTTTATGGTCAAAAGTAGCACTTTCAGCACAAGATCTCAAAGACTCATGATCTCTATCTTGCCGCTCTTTGATTTCAGTGCTTCTGGGGAGTGTTCCATGAGCAACATGTTCACACTTGCCCCAATATGCCTGGACACATATAGATTGACTGGTTCCCCTCTTCGGGACAGTCTAGTGATTAAATAGATGTTGGAAGTTTCCATATTCCAATTCTTGGTCACGGATTATAAAAACTTCCCGATTGACATCCCAAAGACTGATAAAATACTACAACAACTCGAGTTGAGCCTAGAGACTTGGTGTGAGGAAGAAATTGAGGAGCCCACAGCTCCTCAAAGCATTTAAGCAATTTGGGTCTGCCAATTCCTGTGTATCAATTGCCTCATGCTCTCGTTCTTTCCAATCAACCATTTTTCACTGTATTTTCCCTACAAAAACCATAACATCAAGTCAACAATCATCCTTGGCTAAAGAAATTTGGATCAAAGCAGAGAATTTTTGGCAAAAAATTGAATTTTTTGTATTCACAACGCCGACATGAATATTTTAAAAATAGTAGTGCCAACGGCGCGATTGATAGAGTTAATGACCCTTGATCAGCGCAATGTTGTGCCTGGAAATTGCACTGACTGAGGGCTAAATTTTTTTCTAAATCCTCCTCCATAAATCCAAAAAATGGTTAAAATAGGCAAAACAAGCATAAAAATGAAGCTAAGGGTCTCAGCTCTTACCTGCAACTGATGGCTCGTCAAATGGCCTCCTGGATCTCCCGAAATCTGCCCTTGAAAATATAGGGCATGAATGGGTGAAAATGTCTCCACACAAGGTGAAAAGGTAAAATGGTAAAAATTATTTACTTTTTCCCTCTTTTATTCATTTTTCATGAAATATTAGGGTTTTAAAGGCATTTTTAATCTATTTTACCTCAGAAATTGGATAATATGTTTACCTCCTGTGCAGCGACGGGCAACAAATTGTTGATGATGGTACTAGAGTTGCATTTAAGCTCTTTTCTCAATTCGTAAAACCCAAATGAAAAGATCATCGAGTATTTTTCCCTTTTTGACTCGTTAAAGAGAATAAAAATGGGGAGTCCACTTTCAAGCTCTTTTCTGACTCTTTAAACATGAAAATATTGCCGATCTCTTATCGTTTTGAACTCATTAAAGGTTGTGAAGCGTCATTTACGCAGTATACATTTACCCATTTTTCGGGTTGGGATAAAATATTTATGAAAAAGGTACTCCTTGACTGAAATGGTCAAGCGGTTCTTTGTAGTATCATTTTCTACCTTTTCGGGCTAGAAAGACACAAATGTATGAAAAGGAACCATGATAATTTTTCTTTTCCATGTCTTTTCCAAACTCTCTAAACATGAAAAACATACCAAGTTACACCTTTTTTGGACTCATTAAAACATTAAACGACATTGGATTTGTCGCCATGATGAACAAGAGCTTCTCCTTCACAGGGCTCATTAATCTTACTAGGTCATATTCATCTGAAGGATGGACTTACAGTGCAAGCACATGTTATCCCCTTCAAGCTTGCAATTAAAAAATAATTGGGGTACCTGCAAGAAATGGTGGAAGAAAATGGGAAATTCTATCAGTTATATCGAAAGCTCATTCTTGAACATGACACTTTCTGCTTCGTGTCAGGTTGGGATATCCTCATTTTGTCATTGACCTTCCTAGGTTGAGTCATTCATTATTGCCTTCCATTTTATCTCTGCCACGTCATCATGACCTCTGATCCTATGGATCCAAAAGTTGCCAAACTCTGAAGTCGTGTCACCGATATGTTCAAGAGTTGTCCTTCTGCGGTTACACTCATTTCAGGTTCCCTATATCATCTGAAATCATTGCATCCCTTTGTCTGGTGTCGATGATGTGGGATACATCATGGCCTTCCTTCGACACGGTCACTTCCTGTTGACTTCAACGCATTATCCAGGAAGTTGGTCGAGAGACTCCCTTCCAATATCTTATAGCTTGCATGCCCTAATGGCAAGTTCTTCGCACTCGATGACAAGTTCAAATCATTGGCTTTCGATCGAGTGATTTCATGGGTGTTCAACTTCAGTTCCTTTATTCACATTCTGTGGATTGTGTTGTTAATACCTTAAGAGCCATTGTCAATACTGGTGGTTCCTCTCGCACTTGGTAATGGTTCACATCATTAAACGGTAATAAAGTGACTTTCTAGCATGTTCGACTTCAATACATTTATTCACATATTAGAATTTGTACTTCAATCGGGTCATGTTGGAGCACAAGACCCTGGGTGTAGATTACAGAAGTTCAAGTTGTGAAGTGATGTGACATGATCATGCTCATATACATGTCTCTTTCAGATGGATAGTTGCGACCATACCATGAGTTGTCATATGTGATCCTTCTCTTTATTGGATGGTTGTGTCCGTCCATTGGATCCATTTACATGATCATTCTCTAAATGGATGCGTCCATACCATGATTCATGTATCATTTGTTAGAGTTTTCAGTAATGTATATGTATCTATTCTTGCTTGTAGGTTTTCCAATGACGGACCTTGGTTTCCCCACATCTACTTGTAAAGAATTTCACCCCTCACTCTAGTTCAACATTCATGCTTTAGGGAGCATATGTTACATAGCATTTTTTCACTATCCATGTACTCCCCATTCTACAATCCTAGAGGACCTCTACAGTGAACCCTACATGCTTTCCCATCATTAAGAAACTCCCATTATGTCCCTCTTCATGAGTAGAACAATTCCCTTTTGCATCATTTCCCAAGAATCTTCTTTTTACCCCAGTTTACAAGATAGGTGCTAATGACCTATTTCCTCCTCATGCTGATTTGCAGAGATTAAAACTAAGACTAGCATCGTATAGTGCAACAAAGACTTTTCCCAATCGGGTCAATCCTCTTTTGGCAAGTTTTTTAAATATGGAGTCGAAGCTTCTAGGTCTAGAAGCTTCGTAATGGAAGTCTGGTAAATGGTTGGGCTGGATGGAACTTAGGAAATTAGTTTGGGTTCCTTTCCCCTATTAAGATGGAACAAACCCAAGAGATAAGGCCTCTCCCATGATAAGAGGAACCATCTCCCCTCCATCCAAGCTATATAAACCCCTCCTTTTACAAGCTAAATTGGTTTCAGTCTTAGTATTTTTGGAGCTTGAATAACCAGCAAGATATCATAGCTTGTAGCCTTCTAGTTTATGTTTGTGGAGGGAGAATAGTGTGTTTGGTTTGGTTTGATACTAAAGGGAAGAAGCCTTAAAACTTCCATTGTTGGTGCTATCCATGAGATGCTAGCGAAGCTATGTGAACCTGGATACGTCGGAGGAGACCAACAATGTCAAGACATTGGTTGTAATCTCTTTCTAAATTTATATGAATACAACTATTGATTGATTTCTTAAATTAAGTGTTATCTTACATAAGATGGCTTAATATTCCTTGACCTTTTAAGTAGGTTGAATGCAATTTGTATGCTATCATGTTTGTTGTTGTTGTTTCTTTGCTTGTTTCAGTTATTCGAAGGAAGGAAACGAAAGATAGCTGGAGTAAGAAAGCAGGATCATCACCAATCGGAATAGCGTTCTAAGAGGTAGGTCCTCTTATTTTATTCTAGCTTAAGGAATTTTTCCATAGATTGTTTGTTTGTGGCTAGACCCACTCTATCAAGCTAGAGGAATTGTCTTTGTCCGCATCGAGAATTTACCTGCACCACAATGATAATACATGGCTTTTACAATCGCACACAAAGGATCTCTCCTCTATACATCCCCAAAATAATGATATAAAATGAGTGCATGACAACAATGAGCATAAATATATGCTCCATATAGTAGTAACAATGATAATACATGGCATATGCATCAAGTACAAGGCCCCTGTGAGCAATGACATAATATCTACATATGTAGTAGCATAAATACATGTACTATACATCAAAAATGGTGTTACATGGCTACTCTCAACATCTCATCCTCTCACAAAAAACATGTGTGTAACAACAACAATGAAATTTGCAGAAAAAAACATAATAACCACCACGATGTTCGACATCAACATCTACAATGCAATCATCTAATAGAAACAATAATATATCATAGAAACAGCAAGAAATATGTCCTCATCATCACAAAACATCCATGAGGCTCATCAACCACCATTATAGTATACCATCAACTCAAATCTTGAGTAGGACATCAATAGGCAGCAATAGCATCACTAGCATCATATGAACCAATACATGGAATCTCTCCAACAACATCAAGATATGGCCAATATGCAATGCATTTGAGCAGAAAAATCAAAAAACTAATCTATGAAGCAGCAATATTAACTCATCGTCTCCTCAACCTCAACCCATCAACTCGCTCTCTCTCCTCATAAGAGCAAAATCCAAGCAGTAGCAGTGTAAAACCATCACAATATCGAAAATAAGATACATACTCCATGCAACAATAACATCATGATTTAGCCATGTATATGAATTATATCACATTAGCATCAAAACATCATAAGTAGCAACATACTTTCTCCATATATTAGTATTAATATAAATCATCATGTCTCATCCATCTAAATACATATCAACAGTAGCATGTATCATACATATAGAAATAGAAGACATAAGAAATAATATGCATACTCTAGATGAACTAACTCCAACATATAATCTCATCTCCATGGCAGATACATATGCATGGAAATACATGACAAAAATATGATCTATCAGTATGAGGATCATCAATATACCAACTATGTCATGTAAACACACCATCCTACAATATGTGGTAGCAACAACAAATTCTCCCATGCATCAAATCAAAGTCAAATGTATGCACAACAAGCTCTGCAATGCTAACACTCTGCAAGCATAATTGCTCCCCCTAAATGTATGATCCCCTCATCACATAATAATCATGCATATAAGAATACTACATGGCTACCATATCATCAAAAGTATCAATGAAAGCTTCAACATGAAGCTGCTCCAAAAATCATCAATAACAATATGGCTGATCCAACTAATATTCAAATGGGAAAGAAATATATCATAAATAAAAGTACACTTCAAACCTCATGAACTCCCCCTGAACACATGTGTCTCTTACAATATGAATATTTGTCTTCATGTACTCTTTCATATATGGTTGCACATCCAAAAATCTACATGCAACTCATGATGCAACCATATGCTTCCCCTGAGACCATGAAGGCCTTAGTTTTTTATGAGTTCTTTGTTGGTAATTTCTCCTCCAAACTTTCAACTGTTGATCTTTATTTTCTTGTGTGGTTGGCCTTGCATGTTCTTATTCCTTTGGTTGGATCTCCTCAAACACATGGGAAAATTGAAATCCTTGGTCTTATGGCCAATATTATCACGCAGAAAACATCTTATGTGACTAAGGAACTAAGGAATATGCTTATATATTTTTGTTGATCTGATTTTTATTCCTTGAATATGCCTTGTTGTCAATAGCCCTATGGCCAAAATCATTGCATGAGAAATAGTAACCATAAAAAGGACTATTATACCTAGAAAACGGTGATCTTCTTTGCATGCATACTTAAGCTTGCTTCTCCTTAGGCTACTCACTTTATGAGAGGCTATGATCTCTCTGCCACTACGAATTGTTGCTATATGTCCACATATTCCACAATTATAACACCTCTCAATTCTATTCTTCTCATTTGGCCTTCTTTGTTTGTTATTATGCTTCTTGTATGGTTGTTGATTCTTATTTTCCTCACTACTACTAGCTGCTCCAACAATTTTTTATTTGATTGTAGATTCTTGAGCATTAGTTTTTTACCTTTCTAATTCCTTCCTTGCACAAATTGCTTCATCCTTCAATTTTTGGCACACAACATCCAACTCCGTATACTGCTTCCTCATTCCATTTTCAATCTTCTTTCCTTCTTCAGCTTGATTTTTTAGATCTGAAATTTCTTCCTTGAAGGAACACTCTTTTTCATCAAAAATTTGTAGCAACTTTTGTTGATCTTTATTTTCAGTTGTATGTCTTTTAATTGTTTCTTCTAGGGTCATTACATTTGATTTCTCATCATATTTTCTATTTATATCTTCTTGTTTTTCCTCTTTATTGATTCTTGATCGATCATTGCTATCACTAGGGATTTCATCTTCATCTTGTGAGGAGGCTTGATTTACCACTACAATATGTGTTGATTCCTTTGCATTTTTCTCCGTCTCTAAAATCTGCAATTTTTGTCCAAGATACAAACTTTGCAACCTATCCAACATCTCTTTTGCAGTCTCACAATTATTCACATAAATATTATCGGATCTTAAATCCCATGCAAGATGATATTTTTAACCAAATCATTAATTTCATCTGTAATGCCATATTCCATTGATAGTAAAACATTTTCATCAAGGGATAGAAAATATGAATCCAATTTCATCCTCCAAGTTGAAAATTTACCTTCATTAAGTAATGGAACTCCTTGCTAATCCATTTCAAAAAAACTACAAAATTCTGCCAAAACTCCTAGATCCACTCTCCAATGATCAAGTTGCAACTTGGAGCCCCGCTTTGATACCAATTGTTGGAAACTAGATCACTACTAAGAGGAGTGGTTGAATCAGTAGTGAAGGCACTTATAAAATTTTCTCCAAATTAATTATTCTTTAAACCATGCATAAACTGAAGTACATAAGTAAGGATTAGAGCATCAAACACAAGTAAAACCATGCAAGGATTTAACACAAGTGACACAAATATTTCTAGTGGAAAACCCTCCTCCTAGGTCAAAAACCACCCTTGTTGCTACTATGCTGCTCAATATATTTTATTAATATGTTTAAAAAATTATACATGGATTATCTTACACCCATAAGTTGGAAGACTTGGGTTGCATTACAATATATTGGCACCTATCAATTAGGAAGTTTGTTTCTATCATGGACCTATGGAAATCTATCCACTAGAAGCACCCACAACCAACGATCCTCGCCCAACACCCATTGGACTATCTAACACCGATTGGATGGAGAAATTTAATTCTTCTACTGAATATGTTGAATCATTGTCCACTCTGAAGCCTCCATGCCTTAAATTCCTCCATGCGAACCACATTTCATATATTTTCATACTGGGGTCCCAATCTGCTCAACATTAACATCACAACAACAATCTCTTCAAAGCACAAAATCAAAACATTACAAACTGCATCACAATCTCACCAAGCACTACATAAAATAATTTGTAAAATACATCAACAAAACCCTCTCTGCAATAACCAATATTCTCACAAACAACTGCATCATACAACCAACAAACAAAAATCTCTACCAATCTCCATTAAACTGCAACCAAACATTAGGTCACCTCCTCGCTCTCTTCATAATGTGTTGGCTGAAACATACACTTTTTAACTACTACAACACCTACAAATTTCTTCTAAAAATATGCTTCACAATTCTCACAGCTTACACACTCTTCTCCACTCTTACACTCACTCAACACATCAAAAGAACCAACTCAATATTCTCACAAAAGTATATGTCAAATTATCCTTAACAATCTCCAAAACAATACCATGTGAATATACCATGGTTATACCAATACCTGAGACACTTGTGTCATGGTAATCTCCAAGCCAACACCACAGGAAAATACCATGGTTATGCCATTACCTAGGACACATGTACCATGGTAATCTCAAAATGAATACCATGAGAAAATACCATGGTTATGCTAATACCAAGAACACTTGTACCATGGTAATCTCCAAAACAATACCATGGTAAAATACCATGGGTATGCTAATACCAAGTACACTTGTACCATGGTAATCTCCAAACTAATACCATGGGAAAATACCATGGCTATGTCAATACTAAGACTCTTTATACCAAGGTAATATCATGTGCCAACCTACTCCACACACATACCAATACCATGGTAATTCCAATACCAAGAATACTTGTACCATAATAATACTTTACTCATGAAAGTATGCAAGATGTGCAAGTGAACCAGAGAAAATTCCCAAACCACAACGCAATCATCTACAATATACCTAAATACATCAAACACCATATAGTTCTTGCACTAACACCTACAACCAATGATGCAATCAAGCAATAACTTGTACCAAACTAAGCATATGAATCCACATACAGTGAGTTGCATCTCATGCTACCATCATGCTACCAAGTTGACATCAATGCCAACTAGCAACACTACAACACAACACCAATGCCAACACCTATGCATAAAATATTTCTTCTATTTCTCACAAACCCTAAAGATAAGGAATCCATACATAATATACTCCATGATAAACAATTGTACAAGTCTCAAGACCCTCATAAATGCTTCATAAGTGTAAAATAATACCCAAAATTCAAGTCATGCTCATCATAAATGTGCTCCAAGGCCACACATGTGGTGTAAATTCTCATCAAAAGGTGGCCAACACACACCAAGTGGTAATTAGCAACTCATAAAGTGAAACACTATATCCAATAATCATAATGTTTCATCTCCAGAGGTGTCCAATCATCTTTTAAAAGCTCATTTCCATCACTAATGTGCCATGTCAAGCTATAGGTGCAACATATTATCTCCATTTACAATCCCCCATCTCTAATGAATGAAGAGGGGTCTCAAACAGGATGTCATGTCATCAAAGAGCCCAAAACTCATCATATATATTCTAAAATCCATCATCAAGGGTGCAACTTTCATCATCAAAGCTAGGGAATCTCAACAAGTCATTGTGACATCTTTGTGGAAAATGTGTTGTCATTATTGTCAAATGAATTGTCACTGATTTCAAAATTATAATCATTATTATCTAAAGTGTTGACATGATAATGAGATGATTGATTTAGGGGATCTTGTACTTATTAAAGAAATAGGATCCTTTTCCTATTAAAGAAATATAAGCATCTTCCTATTATGCCTAAATAATGAAAAATAAGTATGGATACAAAATAATCTTGGTGAATCTGGATCAGGGTAGATATTCGAATGAAATATTATATCCTACCCCTCAATGTATTCAGGAACCCTTTCCTGATACAAAATAATCCAAATGAATCTGGATCAATGTGGACATCTAGATGAACTATTATATTTGACTCTCAGCAAATCATCCCAGCATTTGACCATCTAGGGGTGCACCAAGGTAACCACTTAACAAAGTACTCGAAATTCAGATCTTTTTTTGGGCTAGTACGTGGACCACAGATAGTGGATATGTGATATTATGACATAGATAACAATTGGAAGTGATGTGAAAAATATGTCACAAAAGTGATGACATGGAAGTAGTAGTATATGACATGTGGTAGGTACATGTTAGCATCAAGACATGTGGCAAGCTCAAGTTGATTGCAAAAGGTTACTTGGAAAATGAAGTGGTAGGTGATTTGAAATTGACATGGAAAATAGTGGTTCCTACCTTAGAACTAAGCTTTTAATTAATCTAGTTATCTTGCCATCCATGTGTGTACATAGTGTGTTTGTTATAAAATAGCTCAGATCTTGGATTCAACTGAAGTAAAGGAGATGGTCAAGGTTCCAATAGTCAAGGTTTCACATAGAAGAAATTGTAGAAATTTTATGAATAATATGACACTTATTCAACCGAGATTATCTTGATTATACACTATTGTGGAATGCATGCATAATACATAATCTCATCTACGTTGATCATCAATTTAGCAGTATTCAGAAACATACACATGCACACATTGAAGCATCAATCACACATATCAACATAGTATGTACCCGGGGAAAGCATAAAGCTGAAAACCCCACAACTATCTGTATATTATATTGATTGAGATCATGTAACAGTACACAGTACAATACTAGCTCCACCTGTTACACACAATACAACATAGATCTAAATCAATCACTGCCTCAAATCACCTCTGCTGCTTGCCTGCCTCCACTGCGCAATCCTGCATAGAGAATAATACGAGAATGAATCTCCAAACTCGTATTTCCCTTGTGTGACACTACAAAATCCTCATTGGCAACTCAATCCCACTGATTGTGCAAATCACATGCACAATTATAGTCACAACTGACAGTTGTCTTGCCCTTTTACTCACATCTAACACTTGTCTCCATTGAACTATCCATGCACTGAGTTAACTGATGTATTCTTCAGTTGCTTTATGAGTCAATAATTAGTGAATTAATTAATAACTAATTCACACCACTCAACATTAGTCTATTTGCCAGTTAGACTAACTACAACTAGTTCAACTAAGTCAAACTGAACACTCCATCAACTCCTGATCAACTCACAGAACTAATCACTGAAGTCCTCCATGAATAGCTCAAGTAACCCATAGGAACCACGTATTTCCTTCTGGCAGCACATGTGCCACATTTGTAGCTCGAACTGAATGCTCAAGAGAAAATATAATGTTGAATACTCCAAATATTAATTAAGAGCTAATATATTCGATTGTTCTTTTTTTAGCCTGGAAATCTAAAATAGATCCACCCATATTCTAAAAATAGAGGTCCATCTACTTTTTAACCAACTTGACCAATCATCCACAAATAGCATCCTGCAACTCATAGACCATGATCCATATGTCTAAAAATAGACTTTGCACCAAAAATAGCTTGCGGGCCCACTTAGTGAAGGCGACTTCTTTCCACTAAGGTCCATCATATTTTTGCATTCTCAACACTCCCTCTCAACATGATATGGATTATCAGCAACCCCTATCCTATCTCGGTGGTACTCGAATTTGCTCCTAGTGAGCGCCTTCATCAAGATATCAGCATCCTGATCCTCCGTGGGAATATATGAAAGTAACATGATTCTCCGCTGCACACAATCCCTGATATGATGGTACCTGATGTCGATGTGTTTGGATCTATCATGAAATACAGGATTAGCCAAGAGTTTAATGCAACTATGGTTATCACAATAGGATCCAAATGAGACCCAAACAACCCGACCAGGATCTTCCTCTC
This sequence comes from Pinus taeda, assembly GCA_000404065.3. NCBI lineage: Eukaryota > Viridiplantae > Streptophyta > Pinopsida > Pinales > Pinaceae > Pinus > Pinus taeda. The sequence goes on along the minus strand of APFE031331532.1, from coordinate 82,638 downwards.
CATATAGCCTCTCATGCAGCCAAACTTACTACCATATACTCGGCCTCCGTGGAACTGAGTGCCACAGATCTCTGCTTCCTATTGTACCAAGAAACTACTGTCAATCCGATACTAAAGATCCCTCTAGATGTGCTCTTTATGTCCGTTGGGCTCCCTGCCCAATCTGCATCCGTGAAGCCACATAGCTTCACCTCATCCTCCTGTCTGTACCACAATCCATATCCCGATGTGCCTCTGATATAACGCAATACATGCTTTCCCGCCTTCTAGAAGAGCTTGGTAGGATTAACCATAGCTTGTGAAAGCTGGTTAAGAGCATAGCATATATCGGGTCGTGTATTGACCAGATACATAAGTGACCCCACCAACTGTCGATAAACAGTGGCATCCACTACCTCTGCTGAAGTAGCATCCTCCTTCCTCCAACCTCCATGAAGAGGAGTATCAACAAGCTTGCAGTCATGCATGTTGAACTTCTCCAGTATCTCCCGAGCATACTTACCCTGAGAAACAAACAGTCCATCACTACGTTGCCAAATTTCCAATCCTATGAAATAATGAAGGAGGCCCAAGTCCTTCATCTCAAACTCTCGAGCAAGATCCTCCTTGCATGAAAGTATCAACAGCCCATCTCCCGTTAGAATCAAATCATCTACATACAGTACAATGATAAGCAACTTACCCTGTCACGCGGAATGAGTCGAGATTGCGGACAAGATCAACCTTCCTAGTATCTAAAGATATCTAGTGACAAGCAAGCCAATCAAAAACTATCTTTCTCTAAATATGCAAGTAAAACAAAGGAAAACAAGTGTTTTAGGCCTACCTTGGGTCCAATGCAGGTTTGTGGAAGCCTTGCTCCCTCGCTCCAAATGAGCTTCCTTGAAGTGTAACTCTGCAAACACAAACAAGCAAATCAAATTAAATAGCACCTGAAAAGCCAATATCATAAAGCATATTCATCATAATGATCAAGGAGATTATGAAACAAACCACATAAGACAATTTGTTGAGAAAAATGAATCTGATTGTATTAATTCAAATCAAAGAAGAACTTTACAACCTGTGCCTTGATGTTGTACAAGCTCCTCCCAGGGTCCGACAAGAAGTCTCCTCTACTTTGACAAGTTTCACTCACTTCCCAATGAAACCAAATGGTATGTGATCTCTCCTCTCAAGTTTAACTAGGAAGTCCCAATTCCATCAGCATTTACCCTAAAAAATCTTCAGCTTCTAACCTCCCCAGCAATTGACCCAGTGTCTTAATTTATAGTGCAATGGAGGGAAGTTACTAGGTCCTCCTTCAAAGGGATAGCTCCTCCTATCAAGGGATTAGCTCCTTCTCTTTTGGGATGCATGAACCACCTTGGACCGAACAATCCACGTCAAAATTCCTTCTAGAATCATCTAGAATTAACCAAAGTGACTTTTTTAGAATAAACTTGCGCCTTTTTTACTTTTATAGGGGTATGCACCCACCCCTTTACAGACAGAGCATGCAGATACATAGGAAACCTGAACAAAGGGTGCGGGCCCGCAGGCAAAAGTGAGAGAAAGTGCGGAACCAGAGCTTTATTGATTTTTAATGTCTTTCTCTCATTTGCAAAGCTTGACATGAAGAGATGAGGTCTGAGACTTGCGTAGGAGGACAATATAAGCGATGATAGACCCATATTGACTGCAAATAGTCATGGTGACGATATTTTTGTGTAACAACTGGAAACTAAGGGAGGGAATTCTACTCTTCATCCAACCATAGTCCAACTGCACTACAATCTTTATTGCAGTTGACCACCCCCCAACTGTATTTAGATTCTGAGGAGTTAAGTGCTTAAGGGAATTCACACCAATTCTAATCAACCAATACACATAGGAATTCAGATCTCACAGTGTCTCCACCTACTGATAGGAATTTAGATTACACAGTGTTCCACCTGGTAAATGATACATAAAGTCATAGCTCAAAGTGTATCCACCTATGGTTATAGGGACCAAAAGTACACAACACTTTCACCAGCTAACCCTATGAGTATTCAAACTCAAAGCGTTGCCACTATGCTATGTAGGTATCTAGAGAACATAGTGGTTTTGCCCACTAAACCTAAGGGTATCTAGATTAACTTGTATCTCCACTCTCTCTTCTCCATTCTTCTATTCACACTACACTCCTCTGCGTGCTACTGCTCTTACGCCAATGTTGCTCCTAAGAATCCTCTTATCATGAATTTATTCGCAATTACAATATGCTCTTCCCACATGCATTGCATGTTTCTCATGCGATTTCCTGCATATCAGAGCATGTCGCTCCCACACACAATTTTTTGTTGAATGCCCATAGTATGAATCAAAATTCCTATCTTCTCTTTCTCATCAATGTCTTTACTTTTGCTAACCTTGGTCTCCCCTCTTCTGCGTTGACCACGCAACATGCCCCTCGAGGGAAGAGGTGGTATGGGGATTTTCCTCCATTTAGGAAGCCCATACTCCACCTCCCTTCCTACTTTGTAGGCCATTAAAATTAGTTCGAAAAAATGTGGCATATTAAAAGAAGCACCTTGAGTTTAAACACTTACCAAACAACAACTCCTCAAACCTATAAATTTGTTACCACTCCTATTAGCCTAGTCATTATGTTTATATTTACACAATATTTACATGAATTACATGTTGGAATATTCACCAATACTGAGAGGGGATTGAATTAATATTGGGTACCTTTTAACATTTTAATCATATCAATTAAACATTAAAGATTAAGAATACCATTCAATAATGCATAATATCATACACATTATACAATATATTTTTAGGTGGAAACTGTTCCAGGATAAAAACCAACAAAAACTTTTTAGTATATGTCTTAAATATTACATCAACGAGAAGCTCCAACTTCCAAGATTCTCCAACAACGATTGGAAGGAGGCTCCAACCCTCAATTTTTATTAGCTCCAACTGAAATGATTCGCCAACACCCTGGTTTTACTAGCTCGGTTTAGAAGAATTCTCCAACACCCTACAAGCATCAATATGTTTCCCAAGCACCATTGCACCACCCTGAAGTGTTTTTAGGCTCCAACCTGAAGGAGACTTCAATATTCGCCTTGCTCCACCTTGCGATCCTAAAGAAAGAAAGATATGTTAGATCACATTGGTTACCTTTCTCAATCATCGCACCTAATCACTGCACTACATAATAACTGCTTTGATCACTATCTAACCACTGTTGTCAATAAGCTTGGTGTCTCCTCTATTAATACCACTTCTTCACTGTCATTTCATTTCCTCTACTTTGTCATTATATTGTCCACTGTTATATACATTGTCGCAATACTGTTGTGTTAAACCCTAACAACATTTCTCAACAAATTCATCTCACTATGAAACCTTAGAAACACAATTGAAAACACCTCTAAAATATAACCCCTAGAAAATTAGCCAACTTTGAAATGCTTAATAACCAAATCTACTCAATTCTCTAGTCAACATGCAGAACAAGCTATCAAAACCTCGCAGCAATATGCATACATCGGTCTCTCACAATCTCTATCCTCAACCATAAACTCATTGTCAATATTCTATCAACAAGATGGATACATTATCACAAATATAAACATTGTCCTCTTAATATATATGGCATCAATAAAATCTATTTACAACTGATCCAAGATTTTTTTGCTTATAGATGCATCGGAGTTGACATGAGTTACAACGCTTAAAAACCATAAAAACATAAGCATGAAAGAATGAAGACAAAGAGACATCATCACAAAAGATCATGACACAAAGATTTGATTATGGAGTTCGTCTAATTTGGACTACATCTTTGGGCCCTGCTCAATTGTGGGGAGGCCTTATTTTATTAAGTGGCATGAAAAGAGAGAAGTACATGCAGATTTCTACATAAACATCCTTATACCTCCAATATAGAAGATAGATGGAAAATGGAGAGCCCAAATCTAGAAACAGACAACACCACTAATTTCCTGGAAAAAAATAGTGCAAAAATGCCTATCCGAACACCCCATTCGAATAATCAGGCCTTCTGCAACTTTCTCGGTACCTCCCTGCCACTCAAGGCAAGGTTCCGACCTGCTACCAGGGTCAGGGTCTAATGTATGCAGTAAAATCTGTGTATTTAGCCAGTCCTCCCCCACATTCTGTAGACATAACATTAATATATATAATGGCGTGGCGACATCCCTCAAAATTGGGGCAGTTCTTAACATAAAGCCCAAGGTTAGCAGGCGGAAGGATTCATGGAAACAACCCTTCCACAATAGAAAAACCAATGTCTAATAAAGAAACCCATTATAATAGCGCATGAGCCTTGGCGGTGGGTTTATCGACACTTCCAACTTATCGGCAGATAGTCTGATGCCCAAAAATAACATCTCGCAATAAGAATGGATTTGACAGGAGTATTCACTGTATTCCATAATGTCTCATGTTTGACACTCCCATCACACTATTGCAATCGGCGTGAAACACTCGGTGTGCTGATATAGCGCTCTACCACATCTGTGGAGCCGTCAGGTGTATTAAACATAAGATATGATATTTCGGGTCCGGGCCCCCTATTGCAATATCACAATAGGCGTAAAACCCTTGCCGCAATGGTTATCACTCTGCAACACCAGTGGCCCCGCCGGATTTATTAATCACACTATATAAAATTTCAGGTATGGGCCCCTTATCATAGTATCACAATCGACACTTTTCCCCTAAATTGTATCGTAAGTGTTAGGTAAACTTGACTCAGGATAGAGTCAAAGTTGACCAGGTTAAACAGTGTTGGTTTTGGGGCATATGGTATTGTGCACCCATGGTATTTTGCGCGTGGTATTATATGTAATGGAGCCTATAAAAGTCTAGAAGAACTTCATTGTAATGAAAAGACCTGAAGGTGAGTGCTGAAGGCTCACTTGGTCAGATTGGCCAGGGTTTTGGCCAATGCTAATAAGATCTTATTAGGTTGGGTTTTTCCCTGGATTTGGGGTTTTCTCAGATAAACATTTGCGTTTATGTGTTTATGGTTGTTGCTGGTTATTTTTATATTTATTCCTCTCAGTAATTATTTATCTTATGTAGTAAATTTCTTAACAATTGGTATCAGAGCCAGATATTGGCTTCAAAGGGATTCTTTGATGCCAGGGGTTTATAGTGCCCAATGAGATCAATGCAGCAGATCTCGGTCTGGAAAATAATCATAGAACAATAGTACGCGGAAGAACCTCAAGGAGAATGTGCGAAAGATAGTGTCTAACTGCCAGGGATCGTAGTGCATTTACGATATTTACCGGTTTGGAACATGCTGACGAATTGTTCGAGATTCATGCGGCTATTTAAAGAAGGTTGAGAGATACCTTTGGTAATATTAAAATTGTTTGTTTTCTGCTACGTGAGGCCACCGGTGCTGGAATCTATGAGGTTCTCGTCAGGCTCGCAGTTGGAGTGGTTTGATAGAAGTTTTTGAGCAAATCAAATTGAGAGAGGATGGATCAAAATCGCAGCAGCAATAAACAAAAAAAATTAATGAAGTAAAAATTATTGCATGTAAATGGGCATACTACTGTAAGACCTGGTAAAGATTGAGTACCCCTAGGTGATCACCGGTAAAGTCTAGGTTAGACCTAGTTGATAGGGGGGATGTCGGGTTAACAATACACCGCGTAAAAAATTTGAGGGGGTAAGAGCTAGAGTGAACGGGATTGTCTCACTTAGCAGGATTGGCTGGAGTTAGTCAAGGAACCCCAAGTCAAGTTTAAGGGGGGGAATTGTTAGGTAAACTTGACTCAGTATAGAGTCAAAGTTGACCAGGTTAAACAGTGTTGGTTTTGGGGCATATGGTATTGTGCACCCATGGTATTTTGCGCATGGTATTATATGTAATGGAGCCTGTTAGTGTTGGTATTTCCAGCCTTCCTCCAGTGATCAAATATTTTCTTACAAAGTGATTTTGAAGTGTCAAGGTCAAATTTTGTCATTTCAGTGAGTCTTCAAGCAAAATTTGGTCACTAGGCATTAGGTCTAGGGTTTGCCCAAATGCCAATCTATGTCACTATTCAGCTGAGTCTATCATCATTCATAGGGTTTTCATTATCATGTCAGTGTCAAATGAGTCATTTTACACCTTGTTCATGCTTCAGTTGCGCCTAGGTAAGGTCATTTCCCTCTCCTAGGGTTTTGAAGGAAATTTCTCTTGGACAGTCAAATCATCGGTAAAACTTGTTTCCTGATGTTCATACACCTTCCCCTATCCTTAAAGTACCTTACCAAATTCTTCCCATCACTGAGATTCCCCAAATTCCTCATTTTCGCACAAACCCTAGTTTCTAGCTACAACAAGGCAATTTTCTAGGTTGGGTCTGTGTTTTTCCCTTTTGGACCCCTTCCCCTCACTCAATCTCTGAGATTCCACTTTCCCCTGATTCCTAACATCCCTCCCTACTTCCAAAAATTTCCCCAAGAATTTAGAAGCCCCTTATCCCCTTCATTTCACTTCATTTCGACAAAATTCATCGTTTCACACATCGGGATAAGTTTCACTCAAATGGTGTTTCAGCACAATAAAAGATGCATTTTGGGAAACTGAGAGAGGTTTTTGTCCACCACATGCCAAAAAAGAAAAACCTCCTTCACTGTTTGCACAGGTGTCATGGTTTGAGAGAAATGTCAAGAATACCGTTGCCTCAGGAGACTCAAAGACACCTCTAAAGTGACCTTGGGAAAATCAAGTTTTCTCCTAGCTTGGTTGGCCAAATGATTTTCTTGATGGGTAAAATTATAACTAGACACAAATAGCTTTCCAATGAGCTATCATGAGCTCAATTTGGCGTTGAGGAAGTCATTCAAAAATTGACTGCAACAACACTCTTCCTTGAGGCAGCCTCATTTGGCACTTTTTGAATAGTCTTGGGAGATTTGATTTTTGACAAGGAAAATGAACTTCAAATTGAAAAATTTTAGTGGGGTTGGAAAGTAGACTCAAAGACCTTTCCAACGAGCTATCATGCACCCGATTCCGACACCGGTAAGGCCTCCAAAATCCTCCTGCACAAGCGCGCGATCTCTTGGGTGGGCGCGACTTCTTGAATCATTTCAGCTTTTGAAGGGAAATTTGCATAATACATATTCAGTAAAGAATGAGCAGCATGTAGGCAATTATGTAATCACATTGGAACCAATAGAAAATGGGTTGCAGCAGTCTTCTCAAGTTTTTGATGATCCTATTGCACGTGTGTTAGATGATGTTTGCTGTAAAAGTTTTCCTTCATTAGTTAACCATGTGCTGGAAAAGAATATTGATGATAATCCTCTTCAAAGTTCGCCTTCATTCTCTTATTTAACAGATTTTTCATTACAAAGCCCTCATCAAGGTGTGCAGTCATATGAGGAGATTGATGAAGGAGATTTTTGTTCTGTTTGTAATCAACAACGGAGTTTGGTTTTTCATGAATTTCAGGATCCTTTTGATAGCTTGCTGCAATCACCAAAGAAACACAGCACAGATGTGAGGGAAGTCTTGATATCTAGCTATGAAGATTACTTGGACCAGAGCTATGTTTATGAAGATCCTTTTGTAGTATTCTTGCAGTCATACAGTCAATTTGCGCTTTGCAAGTTTATCAACAGTCAGCTTGGGTTCAAATTTCCATGGGAGTTGCCTTTCGATTCTTTCCTTTTCCTGCGCATCAGAAAGCATGTGGGAAGAAATCAAACAGCAGCTAGGATGCTTACATGGTTACATTGGTTGTTCCATTTCACTTGATCAGGTGATGAATGGAAAAATTAGAGTAGGATGTATTGAATAAGCTTCATATTGAGCATCATTTACAGTTTGTCGGTTGTGTTTAAGTATCGAGTCAGTTTTTAGTTGAGTGAGAGTCAATTTGTGTCGTCAAGTCATCAGTTTTCGGTCATGCATTTCAGTTTGAGTTTTTGACTCCATTGCCCAATGGCTGAAAGCACTAGTCTGCTCTCCCAGAGGTCTAAGGTTCTTGGCACCTCCAAGGAGCTACCATCCCCATTGGAGCTAATGTTAGTGTCAGTCTTTCCAGCCTTCCTCCAGTGATCAAATGTGCTCTTACAAAGTGGTTTCAGAGTGTTAAGGTCAAATTTTGTCATTTCAAAGAGTTTTCAAGCAAAATTTGGTCACTAGGCATTAGGTCTAGGGTTTGCTCTCACTCTTTTCTAAAGTTGCCCAAGTGCCAATCTATGTCACTATTCAGCTGAGTCTATCATCATTCATAGGGTTTTCATTATCATGTCAGTGTCTAATGAGTCATTCTACATCTTGTTCATGCTTCAGTTGTGCCTTGGCAAGTTCATTTCCCTCTCCTAGGGTTTTGAAGGCAATTTCTCTTGGACGGTCAAATCATCGGCAAAACTTGTTTCCTGATGTTCATACACCTTCCCCTATCCTTAATGTACCTTATCAAGCACTTCCCAACACTCATATCCCCCAAAATCCTCATTTTTGCACAAACCCTAGTTTCTTGCTACAACCTGGCAATTTTCTAGGTTGGGCCTGTGTTTTTCCCTTTTGGACCCTTTCCCCTCACTCAATATCTTATATTCCACTTTCCCCTGCTTCCAAACATCCCTCCCCACTCCCAAAAATTTCCCCAAGAATTTAGAAGCCCCCTATCCCCTTCATTTCGCTCCATTTCGACAACATTCCTTGTTTCACACATCGGGACAATTCGCACTCAAATGATGTTCCAGAGCAATAAAAGTTGAATTTGGGAAAATTGAGAGAGGTTTTTTTCCAAAACATTCCAAAGAAGAAAAGCCTCCTTCACTTTTTGTACATGTGTCATGGTTTGAGAGAAATGTCAAAGAATACCATTGCCTCGGGAGAATCAAAGGAACCTCTGAAGAGACCTTGGGAAAATCAAGTTTTCTCCTAGCTTGGTTGGCCAAATGATTTTATTGATGGGTAACATGATAACTAGACACAAATATATTTCCAATGAGCTATCATGAGCTCAATTTGGGGTTGAGTAAGGCATTCAAAAGTTGACTGCAACAACACTCTTCCTTGAGGCAGCCATATTTGGCACTTTTTGACCAGTCTTGGGAGATTTGATTTTTGACAAGGAGAATGAACTTCAAATTGAAAAATTCTAGTTGGGTTAGAAATTAGACTCAAGTACCTTTCCAACGAGCTATCCTGCACCTGATTCCGACACCGGGAAGGCCTCCAAAATCCTCCTGCAAAAGGAGTGACCCGTCAAAACAGAGGTGAGACCCGTCAAGCAGGCGCGACCCGTCAAGCAGGCGCAACCCGTCAGGGTACCTCAGCTAGTGTAAATTTTGTATGGGCGCGACCCGTCAAGAAAGTGAGACTTTTTGGGCAGTGAACGCGACCCATCAACGTACCCTCTATACAAAACCACCAGCAAGCTGCTAAGGAACCACGAAATTGCCAAATTTTGCAAGGTAGGCCCTCAATCATGAAAAATTATTGCTTGCTACAGTTCAAGAAGATCATGATTGTATTTTTAAAGGTCTTCATTTTGCAAGTAAAAGTCTCCATTGTGATTTTGGGTTTGAAGTTGTCAAAGTTGCTAGGGTTTATTATGTTGTTTTGAGGTATCCCTTTTCTTTCCTATTGTCCACCTCCCATTACATATTCCTTATCATTTCATTTAAATTTCCCTTCCAAATTTGATAAGAGCCTTAAACCCTACTCCTCTTCCCTAAAAAATAAACACTCAAGTCCTAACCCTACCCCTCATGATGTCAATGTAAACAAATATATATCATGATGCATATGCAATAATTGTTGCAATGTTTTTCCCTTAAATCCCTGTTTTATATATTTATTCCCATTTTCCCTTTAGAAGTGCCCCTCCCCTAACATTCTCTTCATGTTCCTTGTCCCCTTGAAACAACATATAAATCAGCATTCAAACAGTCAAAACATCAGGGTATCCCATGGGAGGATTTTATCTCTTGAGAGGCTATGCTTATCCGGCTCAATGCTCATTTAGAGAGGTTGTTGGCTAAGGCCAACCAAGATAAGAAATTGCTGAGAAACATGAAGAATCATTATTGGGCGCGGATGCACGTGTGCAAAGTAAAGATGAAGGTGCTTCAAAGGCGGTTGGCAAAGGCACTAAAATGGAGAAAGAGGCCCGATCCCCTCCGTATCTTGGACGAGGCTTCCTTGAAGGAGTATAGCACTAAATAGCTCAGCCACAGCACAAATCCCAAGAAATTTTGAGCATTTTGGGTAAATTTTGAATTTTTCAGGCAATTTACAGGTTTTCTCCATTAACGGGTCTCACCCTCGGTGAGACCCTTTGT
>APFE031331532.1:29467-70530 GCA_000404065.3 Pinus taeda | reverse complement strand
AATGATGTAATTTTATGATATTTTGACACTTATTTATCTCTTCTAGAAGATTCATTCATGAGATAGGCAAAAATTTAATGAATGAATTGGTTTCCTAGCTTATAGAGGCAAGTTGTTTTGACTGCTTAGATTTTAGTGATCAGTTTGGAATTGGTTGAAACAGCGCCTAGGATAGTGAGCTCGACCCCTAGAGGCAAGGAAATATGTTAGCATGCCTATATTATGTACTTTCTTAGTCATTTTCATGGTTGGACTCTTGAGGGAGAAAGCTTCTATTGTATTACTCATTCTATCTCTGCATTTTTTGGCTAAGGAAGACCAGGGTTTTGCAGTCCTTTTTGGGATTCTTGTGGTTACATGTATTGATGGTGTGCTTCTCTTTGTACTTGTAAGTTTTTTATGTGAATCATCTTCTTACTTCTCTTCTGGAAATTAGGCAAATGAAGTGTTAAGGTAGAATTCATGGTTGCTATGCTCTGCCTTTAAGTTTGCTTAATATCAATGTTTTCAGCTGTTTAAGGAGAATTCAAGGTGCTTGCTTTCTCTCCTTAGCTTCTCACCAGTCATTCTCATCCATCCACATCTATCAGGCATCAATACAGTCTCCTACCTCACCCCAAAGAACCCCCTGTGAAAACTGTGTCCAATCCCCGCACCCAAAATTGCTTTTCCCCAATTTTCCACCAAAACCCTAAAAATCCCTAAATCAAACCTTTTTATCAGTTTACTAGCCTAAAATCAGTGTTTCCACATTGGTTATCTCGCCCATTGAAGATCTTTACCGAGATAGACCAGAGAGAGCCCTCTCCTGCCCCGTAGGGCTAGCTACGAGGCTAAGTGGTTTGATGTTGCCTTGAAGTTTACCTTTTTCAGCCTGAGCTGAAATTTCAAGCGCTAACACGACTCACATGGTGTTATATGTGCAAAAAATAATAGGAAACCATGGACCACTTACTTGACACATGTGAAGTTGTGAATGGCCTTTGGGAAAAGCTTGTAATAGACATCAAAAAATTGATAAGGGTTGTGGGGATATTGTTCCTACTATCAAGAAATGGGGCTACACTATAGAGGCTACACAGAGCACAAAAAAAACAATGCATCTGAGCTAGAACCCTAATCTAAGGAATTCTTATAGAGAAGAATAGAGTTTTCCATCCACTCGTCATTGAAGGTGACTCGGAGCTAATTATTTAAGCAACGAAGAATCTCCATTCAAGATCTCCTCCCATGAAGTGCTACTCAAGATGGGATTTGAATCAAAGCATGCAACAAATTTCTCAAATTCTTTCTCATCAAGAGGCAATAATTTTCTCGCATGTCACGTGAAAGGAAATTTCTTTGGTGGAGTTTCTAGCCAATAAAGGAATAGAGGAGCAAGCTCCATGTGTTGACCTGAACCTTAACTACATTCAAACTGTGACTTAGGCCTCCCAATGCTTATACATAGAAAATAGAGGTCTCAAAACCCTATATCCAAGTGTATAAGTGGTGACCAAATCTATTGAAGGCCTTCATGATAGATATATTGATTGCATTAATGTTTGAAGGTTGACAACACACCCTTCCTACCATTACCACATATCTCATTCATTGCATGAGATGCATTGGCTGGATAAAATACTATTGGCACTTAATGTTGAATCGAAATGTAAAATATTGTCTCTACAAGAAGGTTCTTGTTCAATCTTCCATTAACACTTTTGAGAATGAAGAGGAGGATGGCAGTGTTGTAAGGGGAACTCACAACAACACAAGCTAACATCCATGGTCCATGAGCACGGTTGTCCCAAGAGAGGAGGGAGGGGCAGAGGCCATCAACCTCCTCTTCCATGGCATGCTCTAGGAACATAATGGCTTGATGAGGATATTATGTGGCACATTAGAATATTTATGATGGAATTGGAAAGGAAGGAGATAAGATATAGTAGGGATTTCCACCGGGCATTGAGGAACCTGCTCAAACAACACACGCGTGACTAGGAAGAGAATATGCATGTGTTGGAAGGCCAAACCATTGATTTATACTTTCATCCCATCCAGGCTATAACGACTCTGTATATTCTGGCTAGTGCTCTAGGAATCCATTTCTCTCCACCACTCTTGCCACTAGCACCCTCCAACTCCTCAAATGGCTCAAACTCTTCTTCTTTGAGTTCTCCAAACTTGATTTATTAAGGTGCAAAACCACCTAGTCTTGAGAAGTCAGGGCCAATTTTTAGGATGGGGAAGACTTTTTCAAAAGATGGGCCATTGAGCAACAATGTGGAGGAATAGGCCTTCGGTAGCAAGAAAATAGTGAAATACAAGAAGACAATGTTGGAAACCTTTGAGCACTATTGAGATGTGTGGGATGAATCAATAGTGTGATCTTCTTAATAATTTTACCAGTTAAAACTTCACTTACTGAATCATGGATATAACCAACAACATATTATATCATCACATGAATATAACAATGTAAACAACTAAATCAAACAACCATGAGAGAATCAAAACCATCAAACACAACCATAAAAACCGTCACACAAGAGACACAAGATAGCTCGTGGAAAACCCTTCATCGGGCAAAAAACAACCCTTACTACTACTTCATTGCTCTAAATCTTCTATTAATAAAAATGTGATTTTTACATAGATTGTTGACTCCCATCAGCTAGGAGAGTTGACCTCATATACAATTAACTGACTCCCATCATCCAAGAGACTCATTTATACTCATCATCTTTGAATATTATGTTCTCACACGGATCTACAGACTACCATCCATTGAAGGCCACCACAATCAACGATCCTTGCCCAACTCCGATTGGACTATCCAACCACCATTGGATTGATAAACTATTACTTTCGCTGAAACTTCACAATCAGTGGTCCATACCCATGAAGTCACTACTCCTCTACTCTATGTGGACTTCATTTCATTTATTTTCACATTAGATCCCATAGCAATCTGCTCAACTTGATTCATCTTTGCAATACGATCTCCAACAACAAGACAATCTCATCAAATCAAAATAATACCACAAATATGCTCTCTACTCTAGAAAAGTAGTGGAAACAATGCAACCATAAAATATGAATAACATAATCACCAACAATTGAAATAAAACTCATACTCTACCATAACATCAAACCCTCACTCCAAAATATGATTGCTGCATAATACAGTCATCAACATAAAACACAATGGTTATGTGTGAAATGCATCAATAGCTCCTGCAAAAACAAAATTGAGAGTCACCAACAAAATATACTCCAACAACATGCAAAAACTCTCCAAACAATCTCTGCTACAACAACCTCAAATCTGACCTAATTACTGATGCACAACTTCAACAATTTGCTCCATTCACTACCATTTACACTCACCCACTAAAACAATTCTTCTCACAACTAGGTCTGAAGCATACTCATACTATGCAACCTTCTCTTCCTCATATACACTCACCATCAACCTTCACTCAACTCCAAGGTGAAGTATATAAAACATGAAGGGAGAAATTCACCTTTAGGCTAGGATCAAGAATGCACAAAGTTGATGAAATCAATCCACTATCACCACTACTTGGGCACCAAAGGTATTCACATCATTGGAGGACCTTTTCAAACCATTCATGACCTTTGCAACTTAATTTAGAAGCTCGCAGGAATTTCCATGCAAATTTTCATCTGATTTGCGTGAGGAATGCAAAGAAAAACACACTTTAGGTCACAGTCGTAGACAAAACACTAGATGATTTCGACTAGATGCATGCGTAGGCCTCCTTCCCACTGACTAGAGCCTCTCAATCACATGTATAAGCCTGCATTGGAGCGACTGGGGAAGAGCATAAGGAAAATCATGGGCCTTTAGTTCAGAACCTCTGCCACCTTTTGGATCACCTTCTCCAACATCTAAACTCACCTCTAAACCACTTCCAAGTCCTGTGACATCTCTGCAAATAGGCAAAAGATGTCTCCCAAGTGCCACTACCAAGTTGACCTAAAAGGCCAACAAACAAGGCTGGCAAGAGTGCTAACAAGTCCTCCACTCTCCACAAACACCTCACAAGCTGCAACACATCTGAACAAACCTGCAACACCTTTGCAACACCTCAGCATCATCTTCATCAAACCAACATACCACTGCAACAAGTCAATTGTTCCATCAATAATCTAAATCATCATGAGGTTGACATAAGTGCGTGACCTCATAAGGTTGACATAAATGAACATGCAAACACACTATCACAAGACAACGCCTCCATGATTACCATACCAACATTATCAAAGGCTGACATCAAGGGTTGACATCAATGCGAACGTAACCATCTCAATGTCAACACAACCAACTACAACCATGCTATGAGAATGGCATCAATGTATAGTCTAGGTTACATAGGATTGACATTAATGCCGACATGAGTTCACTGCCATCATGAACCAATACTAACATCAGCTAGCTAGAACCATGCACACTATAATGCCAACAGAGAGAAGAGAAACCGCAACAGGATGCAAACACTAGCTTTGACAGGGCGCATATCGAGTGGGAAATACTACCATGGTTGAAGGAAGGTCATGATGATCCCTTCAGTTAACTCTTGGCACTTATTTAACTACTACCAAGAATCAAGAAAGGCCTTTTCAGACTTTGTTACTCATTTAAATATTCATGTTAGTTAATTTATATTAATATTAATTTTACATACATGTATATATAGAAGAAAAAAGTGAAAAGTCCCAAGGGTTAGCTCAATTGGTCGAGTTCTTGTTGCTAAAGTACCTTCCTAGTTGGGGGGTCACAGGTCAAATCTCCGTCACGCCCTTGGGGTTAAGCCCTGCTTGTTTGGCCCGCGGGCTGAACTTCCGTAGATATAGTGGAACTGCCTTAGATTTTCCCATAGATGTAGTGGCCACCACAAGCGGACTTCCATAGACATGGATGTAGTGGCCACCACAAGCAGAGTTCCATAGATATAGTGGAATTGCCTTAGATTTTCCCATGAATGTAATGGCCACCACAAGCAAGGATTAATCTGCCTTCAATTTTCCCATTTTCCCATGACCAAATTAAAATAGATTTTCCCATAAATATAATGGATATAATGGAATATAGTGAAACGGCCTTAGATTTAGATTTCCCATAAATCTAGTGGTCGCCACAAGCGGATCAATCTACCTTCGATTTTCCCATGACCAAAGTAAAAAACTAACACCTTTAAAATTTTAAACAACATTCTCTTTATCCATTACAATTGTGAAATCGGGATTATGTGAATGCAAAGAGACACCGTATCCATCTTTTCCGCTAAGAAATCGAATAACATGGAATCTGAAGATCGACCAACCTGTTGACCCGTGGCTTTATATCATAATCAAACAAAACCTTAAGCATTTTCTTAATTTGGGTAATGACAAGTACAATTTGAAGTGTTGACACTTCTTCCACTACGATTTTCTAGCTTTAATCACAGTAGCCCATATAATGGACCTTTAACAACATCTAATGAACACTACTTCTATAAAATGGTACTGTGATCGCTCTTATCACCTCAAGCGCTTATTCGACCCCTGCACACCCAAAACTTCAAAAAGTCATCGGAATGGCGGGCACCGGCTCCGTATTCCCAATTTCTTTTTCACATCGTAGGTTCTCATTATCATCAGCTTCTGCATCTTACGCACGAAAGCTTGCAGATTTGTTTTCGAAGATCCTCCCTCTCCGACAGCTTTTGAAGCCATCTCCTTCAATTTCTCTGCACCTCTTTTCATCTCCTTGCCCTTATCTTCAGTCAATACAAGCCTCACAACTTCCTCCACTCTTTCCTCCTTAGGGATCACATTTCTGCCCTGGCAAAACTGAATTCCTATACCCAATTGCTCGACGAAATTCTCGGAGTTGAAGGGTTGATCTCCAAACATCGGCCATGTGATCAGAGGGATGCCCAGAGTTATGCTCTCCAGCGTCGAGTTCCAACCGCAGTGGGTCATGAAGGCTCCGAGGGATGTGTGAGAAAGAATAAGAAGCTGAGGCGCCCATCCCCATATAATTAACCCTAACCCTTTGCTTTCCATTCTCTCTTCAAAACCCTCAGGAAGATAGCTGCGTTGAATGGTATCTGCTGCTGCTGTGTCTGCAGCACCAGGAAATTCGAGTTTTGGGGGGCATTTGATGGCCCAAACGAAAGGTTGCTCGCTGGCTTCCAAACCCCGCGCCAACGCAGCTGTCTGTCGTTCGGATAAGAATGCCTGGCTTCCGAACGAAACATACAGAACTGAATGCGGCCTCTGAGAATTCAGCCACTGAACCAGCTCGTCCTCGCTGATGTCCTCCATTTTCCCTCTGCCCGCCTTCCCTGCAAAGTTGGGCGGAAGCACCGGGCCTATAGACCAGATGGGCTTCCCCGTCAGGATTCTCATTTTACTTAGGTGCGCAGGTTCCAGTTCTTCGAAAGTATTAATGAGCATTCCACAGCCACGACTCAGTAATTTTGGGCTCAAAACTCCGCATGTATTGAACAAAACTGGGGGCACACCATACTTTTCACCGGTCTGCAGAATCCATGGCATGAATATGTCACTGATAATACAAACCGGCGGAGAACGACCAGTTCCTTTTTCTGGTTCTTGTTCTTGGAGCTGTTGGTGGAGCCAGCATTCAAAGGGCTCTGCAAGCTTCTCGGCAAAATCGAAAATGAGATTGACCAGCTTGGTGGGAATGACATCAGTGCTTTCGCGTCCCTCCGGCAGTCCTTGTACCGCAGGCGTGGGAAGAACTAAAAGACGAATATCTAAACTGGCGGATTGAGCTTCAGCCAGGGCTCCTGCCACACGGCATGCGCCTGCAGGCGTCGTGACGTAGCTCACCGCAGCACCATGTGAAGACAGTAGCCTTGCAAGGTCGAAGAAGGGGATGGAATGACCCAACGCGGGGAATGGAACCAGTACGACGTGTGGCTTCTCGGAAACCTTCATCGTAATAAAACGATATAATGAAAAAAGCGGAGGAAGGAAATACTGAACTCGATAGCTGTGTAGCTGTCTGTAAGCCAGTGCATCGACATATCAATTTATAGCGTATCGGCATTACTGTGGCTCGAGAACCATCTGCGTGTGGATCAAAATTTGTGCTAATCTGGCCACGAGATGCCGTGGTGATCTGAAGCTCTTGGTTCCGTCATCGATCACGATACGTCAATCAAATGGAACGAAAAGGCGAGGACCGTACTTTTAAACCGCTCTTCGTGTGATCCTGCATAATATTTTTTCAAACCATTTTTCCAAAACAGTAGTCTGGAAACAAGATGCAGCTTGGTTTCACGCGCTTAGCGGGTATGTTGGTTGGCATCCGTCATCAACTATATATTTATCCTTGTAGCTTTCGAACAAATAGCCCAGATTTCACACTATTTTAGCTACTCGCTTCCCTTAATATTTAAGATTGATAATTAAAAAAGATCTGAAATTCTTGGTTCCGTCATCAATGTCGATACGTCAATCAAATGGAACGAAAAGGCGAGGACCTTACGTTTACACCGCTCTTCGTGTGATCCTGCTTAATATTTTTCCTAACCATTTTTCCAAAACAGTAATCTGGAAACAAGATGCAGCTTGGTTTCACTCGCTTAGCGGGTATGTTGGTTGGCATCCATCATCAACTATATATTTATCCTGGTAGCTTTCGAACAAATAGCCCAGATTTCACACTATTTTAGCTACTGGCTTCCCTTAATATTTAAGATTTGATAATTAAAAAAAACTATGAATAATGGTCTCTTTTCCATGTTATGCCATTCTAGGCTAGATTGGACGTATTAGGCACTTGGATTAAGAACTCCCCAAGTATTAGGCACTTGGATTAAGAACCCCCCAAAACAGTCATGATTTGGATAAGAACGCTTGGTTTCTTGGACTGGTTGGAACAACCTAGATTCTTGCCAGTTAAATTTATTTGGCGAAACTGATACAATGGACACTGATTTTTTCTCGAGATAAAATTAAGATTGAGAGATTTTATCTTTATTTATTCAAAGCGATTTCTCCCTAAATTTCCCTATTAATCTACACTAATTATGCTAATTTGCATCTAAGAAATAAACATTGAGGAATATTTGTTATAATCTACACCAATTATGCTAATTTTCACTTCTGCATCTAAGAAATAAACATTGAGGAATATTTGTTATAAATTTATCTAGTAGAAACATATCAATATTAATCCCGGAGAGGAAAACTATTTTGAATTCTTACAGAAATGATAAAACAGAGCTAAACTTGATGTGGATTAGTTCTATTTTCACAAAAACAATTTCCAATCCAATTCTAAATCAATAAAATCATCACTTAAAATTCTGATAAAAAACTAACTTATAACAAAATAATAAGAAACCCTAATTTTAAAACTATTCATCACCGTGTTCCATAAATCTAAGGAAAAAGGAAAATGCCAATGAAAATGTGGTAAATATAGGTAATTTTAACTTACATCTTTTGAATTCACAAATCGATTGTGCAAAACAATGCACAACACGTCCCTCCCACTGAATTGAATATAAAATAGTACCGAAAATGCATAAGAATTTGTGGGTTGGCCTTGATCTAGTTTGTTTGGGGTGATGGAGAAAATCCTTGGAGAGAGGGACATGCAATAAACTTTCGTATCTTGTATTTTTGGGATATGCAGAGAGTTCGCCACTGTGATTAAAAAAACATTTAAATTTTTTTTTATTTTCATACATTGTCGAGAACAATTTGGATAGACATGTTATACACAGTTCTAGTTGTTAGCTAACAAAAGGAAATAGAAGCATTACTGGCTTAATAGTGTCTTTTGATGACGAAAAAGTTTATATGCAATGGCAAATTTTGAACCGGAGTAACAGATGGATCAAGTAAACTATTGTCGGTGTATTAGGTGTGCAGAGTCCTAAAGTTCTTCCAATGGTAACAATATGAACAAGTTCTTCCAATGGTAACAACATGAAAACAATGCGTTGATGCCAAAAACTATTAACAAAATCGAATTGTTCGTGAAGGAAACCTCAAGATTCACCCACCCTAGGGTTTCTACCCAAATAAACCAATGCACACAACAATTATAGTAGGATATGCAAAACACCACAGCAAAATGAAAAGGAAACAAGAACAATGATGGGAGTGATGGGAGCGATCAACATAAAGAGATTCCCGACAATAAATTTCATTCAAAATTCCCGCAACATGTATTAAAAAAGCCACCAATCGATAGAGATTTTGAAAGATGGCATTAAATGTAATTCCGAGTGCTAGACTTACTTAAATAAATATATAAAATATATACATAAAATTTGAAACCTCTGATTTTTTTATCTACCCATTATTTTGATGTTTTTTTTAAATAATTAACCAGTCAACAATAACGTGTTTATTTGGAAATCAACTGTATTTTACGGCTAAAGCTGGCAAAAACGAGCAAACGCGCGTCAATTGTCAATTTTAAAGCATGGCGAGGACTAACAGCCAATACTGTTATAAAGCGTGGCGAGGACTAACGACCAATACTGTTATAAAGCGTGGCGAGGACTAACAGCCAAATACAGTTACTATTTGTGGCCGAGGGATTTGACAGGAACACCATGGTCACAAGGTCCCAATACTGTTACTATCTGTGGCCGAGGGATTTGACAGGAACACCATGGTCACAAGGTACCAATATTGTTACTATTTGTGGCCGAGGGATTTGACAGGAACACCACGGTCATAAGGGGCTTTTCTTATTTCCATCTCTATAGCATTATAAATGCTATCTGACATGCGAGGGGAATAGCCATCGCCCTTTGAGTGACAGCACGTGGAGAGAGAGGGGGAGCATGGAGAGGGCACTCCATGGCTATTCCCCTTGCATGTCAGATATCATTTATAATGCTATAGAGGTGGAAATAGGAAAAACCTTCACAAGGTACCTTACGTTTTGGAGTGAATTCGAATCGTCCAACATGATTCTAGAATACCGTGCCCACATACTCAAATGTTAACGATATGATTCTAGAATACCGTGCCCACATACTCAAATGTTAACGATATGAGTAGAGTTGTTCTAAAAGATAATTCCAAATAAAAGAGAATATTGTTGATTTCATAAAATAATTTGATGATTCAAATTTTTAACTAAGTTTAATTTACAAAAAGATATAAAATATAATAGTATTTTTAATTAGTGATCTAAAATTAATTGTTGATACAATATTATAAAAGCCTTGCACTCATCCGAGAGAACCCTCATTGTCTCAGTGGCACTGTAAATGTCCTTCCACGTGAGCGAGTCTTGAATCAAGCATTCAAGATTATCCATAGTGAAGCACTGGTTTTGTAACATCTTCTTCATGTCCTCCAGCGATGCAATTATATTGTAGCGTTCTACCTAACTAGGCCAATTAGAGTCTTCATCTACTAGTGAAGGGCCACATAATTTAGAGATTGTTTCCTTTTTCCCATGGTACACACAAGGTACAACGCCGAGCAAGAAACCTCCTCCATGATCTCAAAATTAGAGAAAGATTATCTCCCTACTCGCACCAAAGTTTCCAGCTTCTTAATTTATCTCCTTGTCTCTAGAGGAATGACATTGAAATATGTGGCGGTAGAGTCCTAGAAAAGAGTTGAGGTCATCATTGACCTTGCAAATTTTTTCCAGCACTCCCCCTTTTGCACCACATACATTATCTTGGTGGCATGGAAAATAAGAGTGGATAACACTTAACACAAAAACTAAAATGACCACAACCAGCGAAATGATAAGAGAAGAGCCCATATTGAACCCAATCACGAACTGAGACTAGCTAGACACCCACACAGTCACTAGACATATATCGTAAAATACCAGACTCAAAAGCCATGTGTGCATGCACTCCACGACTGGAACAACTGCATGAGAGACCAAAAGTTTCCAAGGCGTAAAGATAGATAGTAAAACTCAAACCCTACAACATACCCAATAGATGGTAATTCTACCAACTTGTGTGTTTTCTAGAGGCTGCAAAATGGTTAACCTACGACAAACTCAACATTTGATTTCCTTTGTCTAGAATTAACATAAAATCATGGTTCCCCCCCTAGACTAGAACCAAACCGTCTAGTCTAAACAAGAGTGTATAGACCACAACATAATTATAATTGAGACAACTAAACCCACATTACTGCATAAAATGTAGAGAATAATAGTATGAAGGCAAAAGGGACCATACCAACTAACCAGTGGCTGAAATCTCAATTTGAGGCTAGCACCGACCTCCACAACAAAACTCAAGAGACACCAATTGATTTTTTTTCAGTGCAACTGAAATGCTTCCCTTTTCTTGACTTGCCCAACATTCATTGTGAATTTCTCTCCGAGTGCTTAACACCAGGTTGTTGGGGTTGCAATGCCCTGACCACACCAGAACTTTGTCACCAAACAACCTTCAATGCCCAATTTCTTCTCATGCCACCTAAAAAACCCACCCTCCTCCACTTCTCCAGTTTTAGGAAAGAACCACTCTTCACATGCTCTAAGGATGAGACTATACCAGGATTCCACAACATCATTATCCTTCGAGGGCAAAAAAAGTAGGGAGGTTTGCACCTTGACCTCTCTCTTGTAGTAGAACTTTAAACTCACCACCAAAATGCAAACACAAGACCATAGCCTTATTTCTATATTTAACTCCATTTGGGTGGCTACATGTGGCAACATGCCTAGGATCCATCTCACCATCCTTATGTACTCGTGGGTAAGGTGGTGGACACATTCCCATAGAACCCTCCTTGGATATTACACTCACCCCCACCAGAGATTCTTGATATTCTTCTATAGTGACTTGGAGTGAATACGCCCAATATTCCTTCTCACCTGGTGGCCACCTTTCATTAACACAAAGATCACATCTTTGGCAACCAAGGTTCATTGGGTAATATGCAGCTTTATTCTTCGTTCTTCTATAATGGAGGACAATCATGTAGTCCACGTGGGATAAAAGTTCTCTAATTCAGTCTATGAGTGAATCTAGTCACTAGCTCCTTGCCAACTTCTATGAGGCGGTCCCATGGATAAGTTTCTAAACCATTTTGATAACCAACTTTGAATCCCCATCGATTTGTGGTTTCTGGTAACCCTTTATTATTGCAATATACAAATATTTATTTAATTTGGAACTTAGCCACATCATTGTTGGCAGTCCCACAACTCTAATAAAATACCCTTAAGGTATTCATATTTTCATTGCTAAAGCCTCCATTGAACCTTGCAATACCTAGGTTTCCCTTAGAGGTTTCGTCAAAATTCAATTGAAAAATCTAGAGGGGGGAGGGTTAAATATGCTGGGAAAGGAACCTCTTAAGTCCAAAATTTTGACCTTTATCAGGGATGACATTTGTAAGGATAATTCTAATTTTCTTAGGATTTGTGCCTCCTGGGTATTTTTCTTCTAGTCTTTCAAACACCATGATTGTGCTAGTATGGTTTCTTTGATGTTCTTTATGATTAGATCCCATGTTTTTCTGACGGATTTCCTATTATTCCTGAATATTCTTCCATTTCATTCCTTCCATATGGCCTAATAGACAAATCCTCTTGTAAGGTTCTGGGATCTATTTACTACATGGTTCTTAAATAAATTGTACCTCTGCAATTCAAACGTAGCTACTATATTCTCTAGATTGTGATCATCATACCCAAACAATGAGGATATGTATGACCAAGATAATTTAGCGTAACTACAGGCATTTAATAAGTCCTCCATATTTTCCTCTTACTTTCCATATAAGTTCCAAAACAATGGCCCCTGGTATCCTTTCTTTGGTATGTGGTCCCATGTTAGTAATTTTCTCCTTGCCACCAGCCATAGAAAGAAGGCTATTTTTGGCCAAAGTTTCTTCCTCTAGATATTTCTCCACATCACATCTCTTGACAATTATTTATGTCCGACTAAAATGGAATAAGCTTCTTTAAGGTTAAACATCCCTTTTGTTTGATAACCCTAGCATAATTTGTCTGGCCTATGATCAATAGGAATTCTTCTTTCCTACAACTCCTCATTCAGGCTGTTCTATGAATGCTCCTCTTAAGGCACAATCCAATCTTATTTTGTCTTCCATAGTCTCCATTTGGAATCATGTTGGGCCTCCTTCCAGTGGTCAACTGCCTTGGTATTTCTTTATTCAGTAGTGAAGTTTTTAAATTCGTTGAATTCTTCTTTCTCATTGAGTTTGGGAAGTTATTGCCAAGCCTGTTCCCAGAAAAGTGGCGTATTTTCTCTCCTAATTTCGTAGGAGTGTTCTTGGATTAGACTCTTGTTAACTTGGACTAGGCCTTAGATAAAGGAGACTTGGGAGATTGTCGTCTCTCATATTTTTTTCTTTTATGAGGAGGTTGTATAATATTTCTTGTTCTAGATACTCTTCCAAAACTCATGCCCTTTATGATTCCATCATCACTAGAGTCTTGCTTCTAGCGCTTGGTTCAAGACTTATGTATCCCTAAAACCTATTTCCCCATCATCTGTAGCATGCACAATTTCTCCCACGTTACCAACGACCATTTCTTGGTTTTCTTAACCCCTCTCCATAAAATGTTTTTGAATTTAAACATGATTTATTTGTATATAGCCTTTGGAGCTTGCATCACAAGCATTTGGTAAATAGGAAGTTCATGGAGAACTTCTTTAAGCAACACCAATCTACTAGCCACTTTCAAAGAATGAAATATCCAATTGTTTAACTTGGTAGAAATCTTCTGAAGGACCTCTTGCCAACAAGAGGCTTTCATAGCATTTGTCACTAGTGGCACCTCTAGATATCTAGTTGGGAGATTTGCAATTTGAAAATCCAAGACTAGCTGAATGATGTTGTATTGGGGCATTACATTTAAAGAATAAAATACAAGCTTTCACGTTGTTGATAATGATCTAAGACACCTCCATAAAATTGGAAAGGATTTTGCAAATTCCTCTTGACTCTTTGAGAGTGGCCTGATAGAACAATAAGATATCATCCATGAATTATTGATTACTTATAGCGATATCATTTCCATATAGACACAATCCTTTGATAATGTTTCTCTCGCGTGCACTTTTTAGTTATCTACCTAACCCTTTTGCCGCCAAAATGAAGAAAAATGGACAGAGGGGGTCACCTTGTCTTAGGACACACAAGGGGTTAAAAGTGTTCGTAGGAGACCCATTGAGAAAAATGGAGAAAAAGGGGGTTGATATTAGAGATCAAATCTAGGATATCCAATGCCACGAGAATCAAAAGGAATCTAATATCTAAACCAGATAGTCCCAGTTCAACCTATCATATGCTTTAGACAAGTCTAGTTTAATCAACATGCCCTGCTTCTTTAATTTATTCAAAGAATGTACTACTTCATGAGCCACAACTGCTACTAATATGTCTCCCTTCTACAAAGCGAGTTTGTTCTGTTGAAATTAAATATTTAAGCATTGATTTCAAATGAATGACTATAGCTGAAGAATTGGTATTGTAGATCTCATTACACAATACTATGGTTCTAAACCCACCTAGATCTTCCAACTTATTTGTCTCGGGAAATAAACTTATGACTGTGGAATTTAGACTAGTCCCTAACTTCTGATGGCTTCTGGATTTTTCCACCAGTGCTCGGACTTCTTTTCCCACAAAGTGCCAACAAGCTTTAAATAATTCTATGTTAAAGTCATCAAGACCCAGTGCCTTATTATTTAGCATGGCTTTAACTACCTCCTCCACTTCCTCATACGATATCTCCCCCATCAATGCTTCATTATGCTCCTGACCTACCAACTTCCGAATATAGGTTGTGACCCTCTTTATAGCCTATTGTATTGGTTGTTCAGAATCCATCATCAAGTTTTGATAATATTCTATTAGTTCATGTTCCATCTCCTCCTATTGAAGCAGTCTCCTTTCGTCCTTCGACATGAGGTAGAAGATCCTATTGTGATGTATGTGTTTAATCATCGACTCATTATTATTATTATTAATTGGTTATTATGTTGATAGGTAAGTTTATTTTGGAATGGTGTTTTGAATTTTAATTTCTATTTCAAATTTATGTCACTCATGATCTTGTTTTCTTCATTTTTTCCATTTTCTCATGAGATTCATCCTCTTTCTTCATTTTTAAGGTTAATTTAAAACAAGACATGATTAAATTTTGTTCAAAATGTATTTATATAACATGAGAGAAAACACTATATTTAATGCACCATAAAGGAAACATTATTAAAGTAATCAATTGATTTGGATTTGTACAGGAATGAAATGAAATATAGAATTAAATAGAAACACATAGCTATAATAAAAAATAAACCTCAGTTGATTAATAACAAATATTGAAAATTGTTTACATGCAGAATGGAAACCAACTAGTTCGAGCGATGGTAGCTTATTTCTTAGAAGAGGCATGGTAGCTACATGCCTTCTGAACCATGTTACAATGAGGCTCACAGACCTTTTTAGTATTGAGAAACAAAGGAAATTCTAAAAATCCAAAAACCTAACCCTAGAAGATGAAGCAACAAAAATTTGTTGGCCCTGCTAGGGTTGGTTTGTACACCAACTTCTTGGGGTCGTAACTTTGGCATATGATCTTTGTTTTATACGTACGATACCTTGTTAGAAAGATATATTTGAGTATTAGAAATTTCGATTGTAAACCCTACTTAAAGCTATTATTTTCCCATTTTCCAAAAAAAATAAATAAATAAATAAATAAAAAAAAATCATTTAGGGCCTCAAAATGACTTTGGAAGTTCAAGACCCGGAAAACTGCCAAATAATAAATTGTGCTACAATTAAGGAAGTTGAAAGAAAAAGTGGTGGGGGTCCAACTGGAATAGGTGGGTTCCCATGTGGAAGCAATGGTTCCTATTGCGTTGAGTGCCTCCATGAGATGGGGAAGTTTTTCTAAAATTGGTCCCTAATGAGCCACTTGCCTTGGTGAAAGAGTTAGCCAATTTTGAAAAACCGATATAGTTGGATCTTCAGTTGGAAATTCATCTTGATCTATGTCCATGATCCGATCAGTTATGGCATGTTCCATGTAATCTGAGTTGATCTTTGTTTGTGTTAGTTTTTCTACAATGTCTAAGGTGTCCAGCAGTGGTGGAAAGCACGAACAAAGGTGGTCCAAATTGAATTGGACCAAGGTGTAGGCCAAGGAATTGGGGAATACTGAGCTCAAAATCATTTTCTCCCACATCCCTAGTGATGGTGTAAGGCCCATATCAAAGTGGTTGGAGCTTATGATTGACTCCGACAAGGTCTTATTTCTACAAATGAAGCCAAACTTTGTCACTCACCTGAAACTTATGTGGCACTTGATGCTAATCATGTCACTGCTTGTATTTCACATTGGAATTATCCAATATGTCTTGAACATGCTAGTGGATGTGTTGGATGTGTTCAATAAACTTGGTTTCTTTATAAGCCTCGAACAAACACAATGAGGCATGACAACATCAATCAGATACAATGGTTGAAATCACAGACCCACTTGAAAGGGACTACGACTAGTCAAACTAGGGAGAGATCTGTTATAACTATGTTTCACATAGGGAAGGCTCTCATCCCAGGTTCATTGATGCTTAGAGTTGTACATGTGGAGAAGGTGCACTATCATCCTGTTAATGATCTATGTCTGGCCATCAATCTAGGGATGGAATGTAGTTGACTTGGTAAGGTTGGTGTCCAATAATGTACAGAGTCTTGACCAAGACGTGCTCAAGAAACTACTATCCTCATGTGATAGAATGGTATGTGGGATCCAAAAATGTACCCATACTCATTAAAAGAAGAGTTTGTTAGTTTCCTTTTGTTGTGATACTCTTCTTGCAGGCCATCAATATAGCCATCTTAGAAAATCTATCCACGACCACAAATACATAGTCGTTACCATTCTTAGTAGAAAGTAAACCATATAGAGAGTCCATGGACATGGACTCCTAGGACTGGTTAGGATTAGGAAGAGGAGTGTATAGGCATTACTTCTTGATGGTTTGTTTGGTGATGACACAAGAAGTGCAGGATCTAATATATTCTCCAACATCATGTCAGAGTTTTCGTCAATAAAAATACTTATGTAGTCTGACCACAATTTTATCCACACCAAAGTGTCCCATGACCTGACTGTAGTGCACCTCTTAAATCATCTTTTCACGCTCGCTTGAAGGTACACAAAGGTGGCTTAGATAAAATTATAACACGTCTTGGAAGTGGAAATCTGGAACTTGCTTGCCCTCCACTAGCATTTGGTATGTGGTGGCGAACTTTGGATCAATTTTCTATATTTGTGGTCATCCAAAGGTATTGTGGTCATAAGAGTTGAGAAGAGCAGTCAATGCTACAATTGGGGGCCGACTGAGGCAATTTGAAACATGATTGGTGTTGCCCTTTTTTATTTAATGTTCAAGTGCAAATGTTTCATATATGTTGACCATTTCTGATGGAAATCATTCTGCAACTTCTCTTGTGTTTGTATAAACTAAAGAGATCAATGATCTATGTGGATGACTGTCTCCTTCCCCATAATGTAATGTTTCCATTGCCAACAATCTTACATGATATAATACATCTCCTAATCATAGGTGGAGTACTTTCGAATTGTATTGAAAAGTGTCTCACTATGCTAGACCACCAGATGCACTTGGTGGGTGAGAATAACACCAATAGAATATTCAGAGGCATGTATCTCAATTTCAAATGGTCGTTTTAGTTCTGGAAATGTGAGTACATGTGTAGAGAAGAGCTGGTGCTTTAGCTCAATGATTGCATTTTGTTGGGACTTATACCAAGAAAATTTTTCTTTCACTCTTCCCTTGGTAACTTGACTCAAAGGCCAGGTGATATGGGATAATCCCAACACGACCTATCATAAATATTGGCAAGGCTCAAAAATATGTAAATTTTTGTTAGAGTGGTTGAGGCTGACCAATACTAAATGAATTGGATCTTAGCCAGATTCACATGCATGCCTTGCTCATCTATGATGTAACGTAGATATTGGACCTAGCTCATGCCAAAGGTTCATTTCTCCAAGTTGGCACATAGTCTGCATTGCCATAGGGTTTGAAGGACTTACCGAATGTGTTGCAAGTGCTCTTCCCAACTCTTGCTGAAGATGAGGATGTCACCTAAATATAAAACCACAAATGAGTTGGTGAAGGGACAAAACATGACATCCATCAACCTCATAAAAGTTGCAAGGGTGTTTGTCAACCCAAAAGGCATGACCAACCATTCAAAAAGGCCCTCCTCAGATTTGAAGGTAGTATTCCATGCATTTTTGGCTTGTATTGGAACCTCGTGATAGCCAGGCTTTGAATCCATCTTGCTGAAATACTTTTCCCCTTTTAGTTGGTCTAGATGGTCATCAATATGTGGGATTGGATAATTGTTCTTAATAGGTAATTTGTTTAGTGCTCGATAATCAATGCAGAGCTTCTAGGTCCCATCCTTATTCTGTACAAGTACAATCTGGATCCCACAAGGTGAGGAACTTAGTAAAATGTGCCCTTTTTGTAGAAACTCCTACATCTTCTACTTGATCTCTTCATTTTCCATAATGGAGCAGCAGTATATCAAACCATTGGGTAGAGGTGCTCTAAGAGTCAGATTGATTGAATTATTGACCTAATAGTGCAAGGGTACCCCTGTGGGTGAGGAGAAGATGTCCCTTTATTCTTCCATGACCTTATCCACATGATTCTGCTGCATGGAGGAACCCTTCCTAGGGGCCATGGATGTGGCCAAAATACTCCCCTTAATTTGAGAGCGAATTAGAAAGAAAATATTTTTTTTTGGAATGGATGCAAGCTTGTGCATGTGACTCAGAGTTTTGTTAGTAAAAAAATAAGTTAAGTCAAGGTTTGGGCACCTGGAGTGGTTAGTTAGACCCTGGGGGTCCTATAGCTCCTGTGGACGGTCGGTTTGGTCTTGTTTTTTTCGATTCCACTTTCTTAACTGTACTTGGGGAGTTGAATCATATCATAGTAACTCTTCATCACATATTTACCCCAGTGGACCAGTAATCTTGGGTAAGTGTGGGAGGAGGGTACTACACTTTGAGCTTTCAATATTACCTCCAAATGTTCTGATCCCTTTATATGCTTAATATTCATATTTAATTTAGTTTGTGCTTTTTCTAAATTCCTTTTGAGGGTGAGAACTTCTTCTTCCATCCTCTCACACTCTTTAACTTTCTCCTTTAATTGTAGTTGCATAATGTCCTCCACCTTTTTAGCCTCTTCTAGTTCAACTTTTAACTGGATAACGTCCTCTAATTAAACTCTTCTTTTGCATAGTTTAACAATTTTTTTTTTCTTATTCATCTTCTCGAGTCTATCAATTTCCTCTAGGGTAGTAATCAACTCCCCCTCAAGTTCTACCTCACCTTCTTCTTCTTCTTCTTCTTCAAATTCATTGTGTCCTTCCACTAGGGTTTGTAGGGCTAGCATTATAAATTCACTAAATCCATCTTCATTAAAGATTCATTTGAACCTTCAGATGCACTACTATCTTCTTATGCATATAAGCTCTTCTTTTTAAACCTTTTTGCTTTTTTCATGTTATTGTGAAAAATTCTGAATCTACACATTAGAAACCCCTACTGCAATTACGCATTTAACATCTCCTACTTGTTCTTTGCATTAATAGGTTATTTAATTACATAAATATCAATGTAAAACACTATTGCAGCCTATGCATACATACAGATCATGAACATAAATACACTGAGACAATCACACAAGGGACAATGTTATTTTTGGGCAATCGTCCACGGAAAAACCCAATTTGGGAAACCTGGTGCAACATATAGAGGGTTTGTATTATTAAGAAGATTCTTGAATACAAATAGGGTGCCAGATATGGCTCAGTGCTGCACCCTCCATCCTCAAGGAAGTTAGCTGAATCTTTATGTCATCATCTTGAAGGTTTTGAATTCTGCAATAGACCTCCAACTGACGAACCCAATTGTCAAGCTTCTCTGCATTCACTTCACCATTATACATGGGTAGTTCAAATTTAATATCAAGTTTTAACGGGGGTGTTTTACCAGTTCCTTTTGAGGTATGTTGATGAGTATGAGTAAGGGTTGTATTAGTGGAAGAGGATGAAGATGCCTGCGAAGTTGAAGAAGAGGATGGTGGAGATGGTGGAGGTTTACCTCCTCCTCCTGAAAAACCTTCTCCTTTTGGAGGCTTTGAGCTTTAACCCTGCAGTCTGGTATTCCTCTCTTCATAGAGGCTTTCACCATCTATGTCATGTCAAAGAAAGCCTTCCTAAAAACCTTATCATCTTCTATCATATTTGTAGGCTCTCCCTCATGTGACATGCTCACTGAAGCCTCAATTACAATTTGAGGTAGATCTGGTGATGGAGATTGTCGCAATCTTGCATTCATTCTCCTTGACCTAACTTCAGGACTTTCAATGGCCAACCTCCCTTCTCCTCTATTGAGCTTCAACCTTGTAAGCATGACATTCACTTGTAAACAGTTAAATCCTTCTTGCACAAAGAAAACCAAGAGCTCTAATACCAAACTTGATTTGAATGGGATAATTAGTTTGTTGTACGAAATTCCTTTTTGGAATATGTTAAAAGTGCTTAAGGATTCATGAGGTTAATTTCAAGTTTAAACATGAGTTTTTGAGTGTTTTTATGTAAATTTCATGTACAAATTAACATAAACAAATGACTGAATAACAACATATAGCAAACATGAATATCACCAAAATAGTATCACAATAGCACATGATGAAGGAGTTCACCCCGCCTGGGCTACATCTCCTTGGTCCAGCTTCCAATGGCTTGGCCCTCTCTATTATGCTCAAAAGTGTGAATACATCAGTTTACAATGCTCAGGCAGCTTTGAAATGTGTTCCAGTGGATCCAGAATGCCCAAAAATGCCTATCTAGCCTCTTTCTGCTCCTGAATTGGTCAAAAACTGAAGCGGTTATGGCTTCCCCAAGTCTTTCTGCTAATCACACTGCAAACTCGCAAAAATCCATCAACATCCTACAAATTCATTCCAAATTGTGCTAACGGAGCACCGATTCCATCGATTTCCAGGCGAAATCGTCGGGTGCGTTAAATAGCCTATAAGGCCTTAAATCCAAATTTTATGGCCATATGGGGGCCACATGCCAGGGGCTAAGGCCAATGGCCCGTCCTCGCTCCTCTCCGCTAGTGGTCATGCTGGGTGGTGCATCTAAAGTATGGCCCCTATGGGCTAGCCCTTTTCCTAGAGTGCGCACGACATATCATTTAAATAAATCCTGAAGACTATAGTGGTTAAGAACTATTATGTTGGCGCGTTGGTAGGATCTCTAGCTTGTTGCTTGGTGATCGCGGGTTCGATCCCCACTACTATTTCTTGGACCTTAGACAAACTGTTGGTGGTCCCCGAGCTACCACATGGAAGCCTCTAGCTGGGCCACGTGTCAGCCTATGGTTGGCCACCTTCCATCCAATCAAAAAACTGCTAAATGCACCCAATCCAAAAACTGCCCCTTGGCATCATATGATTCGCTGAAGGCCCATTGACCAGTCAACCCTACCACGTCAGCCTGCACAGTCAGTACCACGTCAATAGTACGGACTAATAACTGGGCTGTCACATTTTGCAAAAATTCACCTGCTTGGGAAAGCGAACAGAACATGATTTTGGGAGCATACGGTGTCTGTTTCACGTGAAATGGGTTGTGTCAGATTCAGGATGACAAGCACTACATAGTTATTCATGTTCCACACCGATCCAACAATTTTGAATTTTGAGCTATTGTTTGATCACCTGACCAGCCAACACAAATTTCATCAGGAAACCCCGTGTTGAACCTCTTGACGCAGTTTTTCGTAAAGTGGAGGAGAAGCTTCTCTTACTATAAGTCTTGAGAACAGCGAGTTGGTTACAAGTGAATAAGGATTGGAGTGAGATCTCCCATTCTTGGCCCTTGATCATACTTTCATGAATGTTTCCCTTAAGATGTGGAACCTCTCCCTCCTTTTATGGATCCTTAAATCCCTCTCCTTCCTATAAATGAGATCCCTACTACCCACAACTGGTTGGATATTGTTTGGTTGCCTTCCTAGTGCTGAACTATGCCCAAATGTTGCCCATTTTTCTAAGGAGAAAGGAGTGCTTGAAGGTTAAGGCTAGGACTTGTAAACTCACTAAAGGAGGCTCCCAACATCAAGGCTTAAGTGGTTGTAATGCTCCCTTTACCATCTATTAATAATACATTATGTGTTTGCTTTCCACAAATGTGTCAATCATTGCTCATTTAGTATAATACTCCTTGATCTATTATATGATTTATATCATAATGGTTTTTTCTATGTATGTATTTGTTGTCTCCACGTTATTTTCCTTGTAGGTATTCATCCATAACGGTGAAGAGGAGATTGAACTTGGAAGTGGAAGAATCAAGGACGACACCAACGAACATTAGCATCAGACTGAGGTAGGTCATCTATCCTCCTTTGTGTTTTATGGTACAAACTAGGAAAGTTTGCACATATTTGACTTTATTTATTGCTAGATCCTCCCATAGGACTAGAGGGATAATTTTTGTCCATAAAAAGGATTTCCTGCACAACAAAATGGTGACTCTAGTGGGGAGCTTATAGCCCTTAAAACCTCCTTTTTATGTTTGGTCTTTTTCATTAGTTTAGCCAACCTCCTAGTGATTTGTAACTTAGATTCATTATGGGTTTGCATTCTGAGTAGTATGCTCTTTAGAGAGTCAATTTTGGATCTCTCTTTGAGTTTCTTTTCATTTTCCTAAGTCTTTCTTGCCCAACACATTTTATCCAGAAAGAGTCATGTTGTCAGCATTGGTTTTATCTATTAAAGTCATGCTGAAGACCTTGTCAGCCTGTCAGCACAGGTTTTTACCATTAAAGTAGCACTAAAAACCCTTGTCGACACGGATTTTGACCATTAAAGTAGCATTGGTCCAAAAAATGAGAATTGTTATTGTTTTTATTAGAAAATTCTAGTGTGTCTTGATCTCTGAAGTGTCCTCCTGCTCTATGTGCATAGAAATTTCCATTATTTTTGTTGATTTCTTATTGGTTTGCAAAAGTCCATCCCATTGTTTGAAGTAGTCAAAGTGAATTCTGGTTGAGTCTTTAGTTCTTTAGGTCAATTAAATTTACTGGTTTCTACTTGTGTGTGTGGAAATAATATTGATTTGTTGTTGGCTTAAGAATTATTAGTTATTTTGGAAACCATAGAAGAAATGGCATTTGCATTTGCTTAGCTTTCATGTGAAGGTTTACTTTTCAAAATTGCATTAGATTACATTTCATTGAAAAGTCATTTTTGGGATTGTCATTGAGCATATATCACATTTCTTAGTGTTGAAAGTTGGAAGTGCATTCTCATTCATTGAAGAGGAAAAGTGAAAAAAAATCATGTAGATGCATTTTAGTGAATTAAAATTCCTTTTACTTTTGGTGGGTGCATTGGAATAGTGAAATTGAAAAATCTAGTTAGGAAGCTTTGTTTCTTGCATGCTTGGTTGTTGTATCAATGTTTGAACATCTTCCCTATGCTAGATAGATTTCATTGAAATGAAAAGTATCATGTTTTCATTTTAGTTGCATCGTAGGTGTGTTCAGGTGACATCGATTTTTGAGCCTTGAAAATGAAACTTAATTCAATATCAACTTAAAATTTATTTCAGTTAACCTAAGGGGAATTTGGAACATTAATGAAAACATTTAGAGGTCTATGCTAAATATGTGTTATGACATCATTAAATGTAGGAGTTGTCATTATTTTCCAACATTTTATTCTGGGGATGAAATCTCGTTCCACGTACAGAAGTGTATAGGAACATTCTCCAGTACATTCAGGTATATAGGAGACACTCCACACATGGTAAGTATATGGGAATGCTCTGATTGAATCGTTACACATTAGACAAAACTACTATGGACTGCACTCCCACGTACCGTCGCATAAATTTTGGGAGTCCCGTATAGGTTGCTACCCATCCATAGGTAACCGAGTATGTCTCCTTGTATACCGTCATACATCGAATATATCATTCAGGGAGATTGGATTTCATACATTAAGTCCTTGGTTCGCCAAGTTGTATATAACAATTCATGGTTTCTTGGTAGACCCTCATGCCTACTTACCCACTTTTTGATTTATTTTTTATTAAGTTCTAAAATTAATTGACAGCAGAACAACATCCTTCCTGTGGAAATACTCCTTAGTAGATCTTAGGTTGACACTAATGGAAATGGTTCCTGAGTCCACCAATCAAGGAAACCCCTCTAATAGGAACCCTGGTCCTTTTCCTTCTTTTGGAAATGTTGGTGCCCCTTATATGGCAATGTTGTCCCTTCCTAGATTTACCATTGGTTTTCGAGTTTGGTTGTTTTCGACCCCTATGGTTTTGAATGTGCAAACTTCTTCTCAACCGGTTTCTCCTCCACCTGAACAATATCAACCTCTAGTTGATCCTAAAGTTGACTCTTTTCCTTCTTCACCTATTCGGTTTTCTTCCTCTTCTTCCTCTTCATATGGTGAAAGTTTTCAAGCTATTAACCACATGGATAAGAAGAAAAAGAAGAGGAAGATTAAGAAGAAGAAAAATAAGAAAGGGGACAACTAAGTAGCCATTTCTTACTGATGCAACTAATGTGGAGAAACCTTCCAATAAACCCTACAAAGTTAAATTCCCTTGCATGCTTTGTAAGAGTGACCACCTTTATAAAGATTCTCTTGGTATTCCTAAGATATTAGAAGTTTGGTCTATAGGCTCTTATCATCCTTCACCACTAGCCTCTAGAGATCATGTTGGTGAAAAAACCTCAACTAGTGATAGTAAGGTCCATGGGAAAAAGGGTAAAGTCAAGTTTCCCTATAAGTTATGTGAAGGGAATCATCCTATTCACCTTTGTCCTTGTATGGATGAAGCCTCAAAAGTGTTGGACAACCTTACAACTTCTCAACCTCGTCTTCTGACTGGTTCTGTTATGGAACCAGCTCAAGAGAAGATAGAAAAGATAGATCAACGACTTAGAATTCAGCCTCTTCGAGGGGGAAACCTCCTTTACATTACATAAATGAACAATTCTTGGATGATACAAATGAAAGACCTCCTTTCTAATATATAGGAGTCTAAGGGGGTCATAACATAACCAGAGCCGACATAACAATAATAATGTAAGGGCACAATATAATAATAGTGGGCTTCTATGGGGCACAATAGTAACATAATGGGCACTACATGGGTACATCAATATAATAAGTGGGTTGTACTAATAACAATAAGGGGTGACACTAGTAGTAATAGGGGCCTAACATGCCCCTCTCCTTCAAAAAGTGTTGTCCTCAATGCTTGAGTAGTTCTTGATGCTTCTGTATAAAATTCTTGTCGTCCCATGTGGAATCTTCTGCTGGTAAGTACTTCCACCTGATGAGATACGTTGAAATTGATTGATTTCTTAGCTACTCCATATGAGGATTCGATGCATCCTGTAACCTGACTTTAGAAGTAGCATCTGCATCTGCCAGGCGTGCATTCTGTGATTGTATCCATGCCTGCACTGTGGCATCATCTCATTTTATAGATGGCCCTGCTGATGAAACTGATGAATGCACCAACACTGGGGTATTTGTAGACAAATTAGAGCCTCTTTGATGTAATGCTAGCATCTTGCCATGTAGTAAATTAGCTAAACCATTTAAGTCCTGCTTAGCATGTTCTTGACTACTCGCGACTTGATGTCCCTGCAAAACTCTCGATCCAGCTTGATAGTTGCATAGAGAAGAGCTTACTGTGGTGACTGCAATATTTGTACCAGGAGAACTACACCCGCATTTTGATGCATCACTTGCTTTTCTGGAAACACCACGTGCATCACTATCATTTGTCATATTTTCAGATTTCATTACCTGAAGACTGGCAATGGACCTTGAACCATCAGCCTGCTTTAATGAGGCCCCATGCTTGCGTGTTCTATTTCTTGAGACCATTTCAAGTAATCTGGACTGTGTTACTTCTGAACCAAATTTTGTACCTGCAAGGGCTAGGTCACTGGATGTGGTAACAGTTAAACCTGACCTTATGGAGCCTTGTTTTACTTCCGGAGAAGGCAAACTAGCTCTTCCATCACCACTAGAATTTAATGTGCCATGCCCAATCACTTCAGATTGAGGATTACGATTAGATTGGCAATTATCTATCCCTTGACATATTGCAGAATTTGAAACCAACTGTCTTGCTGACAAAGCCGCTGTAGCTGATGTAACAGTCCTGCCTTCAGAAATTAAGTTCTTTGGAAGCCCTTCATCTCTTAGTCTGGGATTATCTTCAACGTTTTTTGATTTAATCTTGGTTTCACCTGGAACAATTGGCGATGTAGTGGAAGAGGACACTGATGCCACAGATATTCTTTCATGTGACAATAAATCACGAGGAGGAGCCTCATAATCACCGACCCATCCAGGGCCAAATGAGACACCTGGGGGCAGAGCTCTCCTTATCTTCTGAGCTGCAATCTTCCAGGCAACTGGTCCAAGGTTTGCAGCAAACCGAGCAGGACTTCTTGCATAAGCATGCTATGACCGAATTCCAACAGGGATTAGCTGCTTTGACTCCCCATCTAGAATAGTAAGTATTGAGTCATTTCCATTCTCTAGTTGGTTAAATGGCCTGTAAGTAGCATGCCGGTTTTCTTCCAACTGCGGTGGCCGCCTTCCATTTCTCCAAACCGGTTGCTTAAGAGCAGACACTGAATGTTCTTCTGCTTTCTCAGAATTGCTTTCAGCCAAGAATCCCATACCATCTAAATTTCCAAATAGATTTCCAGGCTTTTCATCCTTCCATATCTTGGTGCTATCCTTTTTCTTCTTGATATGTCCTTCTATCTCTAGAGTTTTAGGAGTGTTAATTTCTTCCAATCCTTTACAAGATATGGTCAGATTCATTTCTTGACGCTCAAAGTGATCTTTCACTTCTTGAACATTTTTCTTCTTGATATGTCCTTCTATCTTGATAGTTTGAGTGGTAGTTTTGACCAATTCTTCCAATCCTTTACAAGATATGGTCGGATTCATTTCTTGATGCTCAAAGTGATCTTTCACTTCTTGAACATTTTTCTTCTTGATATGTCCTTGTATCTTGATAGTTTGAGGAGTGGTAATTTCGACCAATGAATTACAAGATATGGTTGGATTCATTTCTCCTTTCTCGATGTGATCTTTCACTTCTTGCACCTTTTTCTTCTTGATATGTCCTTCTATCTTGAGAGTTTGAGGAGTGGTAATTCTTGCCAATGCTTTACAAGATATGGTCTGATTCATTTCTTCTTTCTCTGGGATGGGATCCTGGCGTATATCCTCTTCTTTTGATGATTCTTGATCCTTTTCTTCCTCCTCTTCATACTCTATGTAAAATAATTTCTTCTCAGCACACTTATGACCTTTAGTTCATTTGCAATCACAATTGTAACAAAGCCCTTTTTCTCTTTTTTCTTCCAATTGTTGTGGTGTAACCCTTGTAGGTTGTGGAATGCTAGGAGAAACAACACTTCCATATTTATATATCTGAGGGGTAGACTTCCTTGTTGCCATAATTTTACTTTCCACTATGTCACAAAGCCCTTTTACTCTTTCCAATTGTTGTGGTGTTGCTCTAAAGAAGGTGTTGCTCTTTGTATCCTCATAATGTGCTGTCATTTCCTCTATGAGAATTGACCACGTAACAAGTCATTTACGAGAACAAAGCCCTTTATACCATAAAAATTGATCCAGTTCTAAATATGAAGATGGAATACATACCTTTTGTAACAGTAGTACACCATGTAGATCAAAATATTGCTCCATCTGACATATCCAATTTACCGGATCCTTGCCATCAAACTTCTTCATCTTGCTTTTTCTTAATTTTAGGAGCTCAATCTTGAAATGAATGTAACTTTGTACTTTCAGATCCTTAAGCTCTGAAACTATGACCTATAGTAGTCCTCTGTGTCTTCTTTCCAATGCCACCAGTCTAACCCCAATTGGATTCTCCAATGAAGAGCTATGCCAAATCTCCCACAGTGACCTGATTATAGACTAATTCAGTAGATCGAACTTGTACGACGTGCCACGTGTCACTTTTTCAACCTTTGACTCTGAAAAATATATAAATGAAAACTACAGTCCATCCTCTTTCTGTACGTTCTTACGAAATTTCAATCCGATGCACAGAAAGAAAGTTATGACGATTTTCCCCAGGTCACCTGTTTTGAGTGCAATTCAGGAGTCTGCAAAAAGGCCAACTTCCTCAGATCATATCTCCGAAAATATCCCGCAAAACGCTATGAAATTCGGATGCAAAGTTCAGCGCCAAGTCTTCTCAAATGGGTTTTTCTTTTGACTTCTGAAACATCACAGAAAAAACGTTATAGCGAAAATTCCACGATGACTTGTTTGGAGCAGAGAAACCCTAGAATCCAAAGCTCTGATACCAAATGTTATGAAACCAGCTCAAGAAAAGATAGAAAAGATAGATCAACGCCTTAGAATTCAGCCTCTTCGAGGGGGCAACCTCCTTTACATTACATAAATGAACAATTCTTCGATGATACAAATGAAAAATACCTCCTTTCTATATATAGGAGTCTAAGGGGTCATAACATAATCAGAGCCGACATAACAATAATAATGTAAGGGCACAATAATAACAATAGTGGGCTTCTATGGGGCACAATAGTAACAATATGGGCACTACATGGGTACATCAATATAATAAGTGGGTTGTACTAATAACAATAAGGGGTTACACTAGTAGTATAGGGGCCTAACATAATTCTTTGTAGGATAATTGTTTCTTTGTAGGAGAACAAGCCACTCTTGTGTCAACAATTTGTGTGTACTCATTTGCTCATTAAATAAATAGAGTGGTCTAGTTGTTAGAGTAGGCCCAAATATGTATCCCAGGAGGGGTGAACTCTGTCATTAATATTGATGTTATCTCTTCATGTTTATCATTTTGAGTTGCATATGAATGTGTTCTTTGTCAAGTTCATGTAAAATCCGAACTCACCATTTTGAAGAGGGTGTGAAACTTGTTTACCTTTAAAGGCCCATTTTGTTTAATTGGAAAAAATCAAAGGATGGTCAACTTTTGAGAGGATAATTTATCCTCCATTATCAGATTAGGTGGTGTTAGAGTAGGTCCTGACCAAGTTTCTAGTGTGGGAAAGAAACTAAATCTTGAAAGGCTTCAAGAGTTGTAGGAGATTAATTTTCCTTTTTGAATGGAGAATGTTGAGTTGAGTTGGTTGCTTGAAATTGAAAAGAAGGATAAAAGGAAAATGCACCGATAATTATAACATGTAGTGGAGGAAACAGATGTTGATAGTTCCATCATGGAAGTAGAAGAGAATCTCTCCAAGATGAAGCCAATTTCTGGACATGTTATGTATACAAGATATGAAACCTATGTT
The DNA here is from genome assembly GCA_000404065.3 of Pinus taeda. Lineage (NCBI taxonomy): Eukaryota > Viridiplantae > Streptophyta > Pinopsida > Pinales > Pinaceae > Pinus > Pinus taeda. The sequence goes on along the minus strand of APFE031331532.1, from coordinate 41,072 downwards.
GAGAATGATGCTTGTGAGCTTTGTGAGCATCTGATAGATTCTCCTTATGCATCTGTTAGTAAAAGTGATTAGCTTGAGTTATCATCCACTTCTCCATAGACATATAAAATAGAAAATATAGATGACAAGTGAAAGGAGGTAATTAGGATCTCTAATTCTACTCCTTCAACTAATATTGATTACACACCTTTTACGGCTTTTGAAAAGAATAGCAAAGGTAATGACATGAAGCGTTTAACTCAAATGAGTTCCAAACCAATAGGAATGAGGATCAATGGCCAAGGTATCACTAATCCTATCAAGGTGAGTGAATCCCCATGATATAAAGGATTGGGTTATGGTCATGGAGAAATTGGAGAGTTCTTTAAAGTTGTTGAGGCAAAGAAATCATCAAATGATGATATATCACACCATGATAGCAGTGATGATGGAAAATTGTCTCCAAAGAGAGATGAATGTTCCAAGGGACATGAAAAGTGCAATCCTCATCATCAAAGTCACAACCCAAAGGATCGGTATAAGGGTCATGGGAATTTTAAAGATGTTGATGATTTTGATTATTTATGTGACATGTTTCATTTCACATTTGTGATGTAACTGACCATTGTCTAGTTGAATGTAAAAAATTTAAGGTGATGATTAAAGTAATGGATCAAATCCTTGGGACAAAGCATGAGGATTCTCTCCTTTCTATGAAGACTTCCTTGTCGATGGGTAAGTGAAAGAATTTTTGTACCCATTTTGACATGAATGGGAACGAGATTGAAAAGTGTTGGAAACTTCATTTGGAAATTCATCCCAAGAAGAACAAAGAGAATATGTGATCCTTTGTAGGGAAGGAGAAAGGTGGCAACATGGAAGATGATGTAGTTCGTAAATCAACCTTCAAACCAAAGCGGGTAGAGAAAGAGAACCCAGAAGCCTGGGAAAGGCATAGGATGGGTAGACTATTTTGTATAGAATGTTTGCTTTATAAAATTGTAAATACTTGTTGTTCTTTAAATGTAACATTAAGGGACAACATCTCACCCAATTCTACTCAACTTCGAATATTCCATGGAGGTTAGAATAACCCATGGAAGTTGAGAATAACCCCTCCCACTTCTCGCACCACCCATGCTTTGTAGAGAATTTTCAACGGGTATTATTGGTATAAATTTTATAGAACAAGCCAAAAAATAAACGAATATTGCAAAAACATTTAATGAGTTCTAGATAAAAGTGTGTTGATTGGATTCCACCTAGTTCTATGATATGACCTAAAAGCTTTCAGTCCATACCCATCATTTCCACCTCATCATTTTGTTTTTCGACAATCTCATCTTCTTTGAAAAAATAACCGAATAAATATTGTGGAATTTGAGGGAGTAGAATTAAGACATCTAACCATATTCACAACCATTTGATGAAGAAAAATGCTCTCAAAATTTAGGGAATCAATTTTCCTCTTTTGGCTATATCCATTCGTTCATTCAAAAATATAAAGGAGAGAACGAAAATCATAGTCTTGCTTGAAACCCATATTCTCGTGGAAATGACTATTTATGTTTCTTTACTGTCATTTAATTTCCACCATAAATTATTTATCTTTGCATAAAAAATAAATAGGAATAAGATACCTAAAAAGAGTCAATTTTCACTCTTATTTATGTTGTCATTTAATTTACACCATAATTTATTCATCTTTGTATAAAAATTATATAGGAATAAGATACCTAAAAGGAGTTAGTTTCCACTATTATTTATGTTTTCCTGAGAAGTTATGTGGGAGTAAAACAATAAATGTGTAGATTTATTAGTGTTTAATATCCACCAAAACTTATGCAATTAGATGTAGTTGAGAAAAAAATTAATTTATCCACTTCCCATCTCAAATTATTAGTTCTTTCCAAAGTAAGCTTATAGGATATTGAAATAATGATCAATGTAGATTATAATTTTTCATTCTATTTTTAGCCCCACAACAAATTTAATATGGATAATGAAATATTCTAATTGTAGGTAAAAGTAACATATTTTTTGTTATTAATCAATGTTACATGTAAATTGACTATAGAAAGAAATCGACAATGCAATATCAAAAATATTGTTTTCTATTCACACCATATTAGTTAATGAAAGAAATACACATATGCCACATACTAAAAGTTTTTTTTCAATTACTTCCTTTCTATATAGAAACTTGATGTAAAATTAATGTGAAATTGAAGTCTTTTATTATGGCACACAATAATACTTTTTGTTATTATTATTATATTATATTTTTTATTATGTTTCAATGTAAAATTTGTAAAATACCATGACAATAATTTCCCCATAATGAGTTGTAGACCATTTCTTGGCCCAAAGCTATTTCAATATCTCTTCATATATATTCATATAAATAAAGAAAGTAAAGGAAAAATAGTTTAATGTTGGCCATAAATGAAATATTTCAATGTCTAAATAAAAAGAATGATATCATATCAGTTATATATAGAGATATAGAGAGAAAGATAGAACTTTGTAGTTATTAGTAATATCTAGTTCTTAATATGAATTTGGTATGTGACATTCAAAAAATATTAATACCAAAACTTGATATTTAATAAAGTACTTTAGTATTGAATATATAAAAAATTCAATGTTATATTTTCATCGAGAGAATCTTCCATACATAAATTAATTCAATGTGTGGATGTTGACTAAAATATTTCAATGTCAACTATCTATATAATATATACAAACATATTTTAAAGGAATTTTTTTTATTAATTTGTTGTTCAATGTGGATGTTGACTAAAATATTTGAATCTCAACTATCTTATATAATATTTAGAAATATATTTTAATTAAAAACATTTTATTAATTTGTTGCTCAAACAACATTTAAAGGTAGGTAACATGGTTATATATAAAATAATTCAATGAACATGTCTAGTAAAGTAATTCAATACCACTATATGTATAATATACAAAGTAATTGGGAAAAAAATATGAAATATAGTTAAAATATTTGATTAGTGGGTTGATCAAAATCAAGAAGATGTGTAATGTGTTTTATGTTAGCATGGATTTACCCATGATGGGAGTTATAAACAATAGAAATACATCAAATTTCTAGTTGTACAAACCTTTTCAAATTAAGTGAATATGTCAGCCCAAGTTAAAATAAATGTATTCTAACTTTCTATAAATATATAATATTTATAGAAATCGACCAAATTTCTGGTTGTACAAACTTTTCAAATTAAGTGAATTTCTCCACCATTGATAAACCCAAAATTAAAATAAGTGTATTCTAACTCTCGAAATAGATAATATATTTACTAAAATAATTTTTTTAAATTAAGCAATTACCAATAAAAAATAATACCTTTTTTAAAAAAAAAAAATTGTAAATTATACATCTCAAACTTATAGTTTTTTAATATCACATGCATTCTTTCCACTGAATATCAAAAATCTAAATAAAACCAAAAAATGAAATATTCAGAATATAAAAAATCTAAATAAAACAAAAAATGAAATATTTAGAATGGTTTAAAAACTCACACAAACACACATTAATAAAATGAGATGAAAATAAGCACAAAAATATTTCACAATCCACCTATCAAAGTGACGAAGGCATATCAAAATGAAAACCATGTACAATTATTGCACTTCATATTAGTCCCCAGGTAGCACTACCCGCCCTAATCACACACATCAAACCATTTTACAATGAGTAACAATCCGTGGAATGGAACTTGATTTCATATATATATATATGAAATCTACACAATCAAATATTTATGGAAATTTTCAAAAATCTTAAATTCATTTTAATATAAATACAAATTATAGAATACAAGTTTGACAGCCTATTTAATAGTGCAGAGTTAGATAACATGTTAGGAGAGGCAAAACCTTTAAAAGAGGAGAATCAGAAACAATTGAGAAACCACACTAAATATAGCAGGGGAGAAACATAATAAATAAGATATATTTTTTTTAAATTATTATTAAAAAGCAAAGTAATGATTATTAATAATAAAAATTGTACTAAAATGAAATGATAAAACATTATGTTATATAATAATATAGATATATTTTTTTAAACTATTAATTTAAAAAAATGCCAAATAATAATAATAAAATAAATTAAAAATATATATATAATAAAGGATTAAGATAAAAAATGCTATTATAATAAATAAAAAATAACAAACAAATAAATAACTATTAAAATATAAATAATAAAAAATAAAATATAAAAATATAAAAAATAAATTAAAACAAAGAAAAGTTATAAATTATTAATGTGTAATAAAAGAAAAATAGTAAAATGGAAATAAAGGTTAAAAATTATTGGTAAGATACTATTATAATAAATAAATAAATGTAAAAGATAACCAAAAATAAATATTAAAATATAAGAGAAATTAAAAAATATAAAGAAAAATAAAAATTAATTAAAAGAAAAAGTTATAAATGATTAATTAGTAATAAAAAAGGAAATATTAAAATGAAAATAAGGGTTAAGAATTATTAATTCATATTTTCAGAAAATTTATTCGTAAAATTGAAAAAACTAACTAATATAAAATATTGAAAATGAAAATTATTATATGTAATATATCTAGATAATCTCACTTGAAAATTAAAGGAGTTAGAAAATTTTTATACAAATTACCTAAAGGTAATTGTCGAAATCACTATTCCATATTCCTCACTAACCATTAGATAGAATGTTCATTAGTACATAACGTAAATTTAGTAGAGGAATAGTAAGTTGCATAACCATTAAATTGTATGATATAACCTTGCTTCCATTTCACGATTACTTTAGTCACATTAATTAATTATATACTTGACATTATCAACATCACATTATGCAAGGAATAAACATCACCAAACTTGCATAATAGGCAATCACATCGCAATCACATCATTGAACACCAAACACTGATATACCTTGGAAACCTCGTAGGGTGAAAACCAACAAACATTTAGTCTTATTATTAAACACTCGTGAAGGTGTTCATCCCACTCAATGGATTACAAGGGAGTCCATCTCTTGTCCATTGTTATAAAAGATTACAATGAAATATCATTAAAATACCACATACCTAGCTAAAAGCTATTATAGTTACCATGAAACCATTTACCCACATATAACCATTCTCTACATCCTTGTAGCATGATTGTTCCATCAGTGGACCATCTTGCAACTCGTACTCATCAACATGGATCATTAGTTCTTATCTGCCACAGTGTTAACATAATTTGTCGTTTGCACAAATCACCATTATTTCCCTTTTACTATGATCATTCTCGCACCAGCACACATTCATATCCAAAGGAAACCATTGTAATCATCCATTTCACTTAGAGGATACTAGAAACCTATCTTTGTTTTCCATACACATAATTAGATAAAAACTTATTGGAAGAGAGCTACCCTTAGCTTCTTCTTTGTGCATGTAACTAAGTAATTTGTCCAATATAGTAGATGTTTCCTTATATGGGGAAGCTAACTAACATGATAGACATTATTATCATGCATGCAAATGTAAGTCCCTTTCTGAAAAATATATTTTCCAAAATAGATCTATTTATAAAATCTGTTGTACGCATAAAAGCATGCATTGCTCTAAACCAACATTGATGTGGACGAGATTTTAGGGTGAACCAAAATCCCATTTCCCCGATAAATCATCCTTGAGGCATGTGGGTTATGGGCCCACGAAGCTTATCAGAACTGCAAACTAGGTAACCTCTCCTCATTCCCTATCTCGGTGCCTTCTTCTTCATTCATCTCCAAATCTTCAAACTCTTGATCCTTGAGATCTCTCAGCGAGTTCTTGAACTCTTCATCCTGAAATATTGCCTGCTAGTTAGTAGAATCCTGCTCCACCTCCATTTCCATTCCAGCAAACACTTCCCCATCTGTGCTTTTCTTTTCATCTTCCATCTCACTGCTTTGACTTGACACAGTCATGGCCTGCTCGCAGGCCCTCCATGTCTTGGTGAAAGGATGAAGTAGTTTAACTAGATGATTAGAAAGAACGAAGTCCCAACACAAGGACTTTCGCTCGTCCTCCAATTTCTCATATGTTGAGACAACGTCATCACTCGAAACACTAGCCTAAACCCCTAAAATCCTACATAGGCAATCATAATAGGTCCTCATTTACCCCTCACCCGGAACTCAAAACCTATGTGCCTCTTCTGTTAACGGCTCAATCAAATCCGCAAGCCATCGAAAAAAAAAATTCCTCCGAGGGCTTGAACCAGGCTTGATATTTTAGCCTCCAGGCATTAAAAGGAAAGTGAATAGATAAGTCAGGGAATTAGTCGATGTCAATCACAAAATTGCGAGAAGGGCCTGACAAATAAAAAGGACACCACAGACAGACTTAAATTCACATCAAATGCATTTCTATTATTTAGAGTCAATTACAACTTAAAGCATCTCAGCCTTAATCAAGAATTCTCCAGCAACTACATTTTACCCTCTCTCACACGCATAGGTTTTTCTTCCTGTTTTTTCCTCTCCTAATGATTTCTTAATATCTTATTATACATACATTCAATTTTAACTAAATTTTTAACTGAAATTAGTTTACTAATTGAATTCAGTTCATGGCTGGCCTGGTTGTCGATATGGTTGTCCACGTATCTTCTTCCTCTAGTTTTTTTTCCATTAATGGTGCTTAGATGCTCCTGCATCAGACTCTCGAGCTACAAAATTTATGACCTCCTGGTCATATGCATTTCCTTAGCAATTCTATCCACTGTTTCACTTCATTAGTGGAACTCCCTTCATGGAGTTCTTTGAGCTGCAACCAAACCTCTGTAATAGCAAGTCCTCCCTGCTACCAGATACCTTACTAAACTTCTCTCCTGAGCTTAGTCTTTCGGCATATTTCTAGCTCTCTCCTCTCGAACCAATTGAGCACTCTCGCTCCAGATTTGCTACAATCTTCTCACCTTCACAAAATAAAATGATAATTACAAGCTTACAAATCTTCAGCAAAACTGTACCTCTTCCTTCTTTGCATGCAAAATATCCTTTCTGTAGGAAATCTTTTCCTGGTCTAATGCCACTTTATGGGGATGAGATTTTGTGGTGAGTCAAAATCCCATTTCCCCGATAAATCATCCTTGAGGCTTGTGGGTTATGGGCCCATGAAGCCTATCATAACTACAAACCAGGTAGCCTCTCCGCGTTCCCTATCTCGGTGCTTTCTTCTTCATTCATTTCCAAATCATCAAACTCTTGATCCTCGAGATCTTCCAGCAAGTTCTTGAACTCCTTTTCCGAACACATTGCCTGCTGGTGTGTAGAATCCTGTTCCACCTCCATTTCCATTCCAGTAGATGCTTCCCCATCTACGCTTTTCTTTTCATCTTCCATCTCACTGCTCCCACCTGATGCAGTCATGGCCTGTTCATGGGCCCTCCATTTCTTAGCGAAAGGATGAAGCAGTTTCATTGGACGATTGGAAAGCACAAAGTCCTATCACAAGGACCTTCACTTGTCATCCAATTTCTCATACGCCGAGACAGCGTCATCATCTGAAACACTAGCCTCAACCCCCAAAATCCTGCATAAGCACTCATAATAGGTCCTGATTTCCCCCTCACCCAAAACCGAAAACCTATGTGCCTCTTTTATCAACGACTCAATCAATTCCACAAGCTGTCGGAAAAGAAAATAATTCGGCTTCCAACCATTAAAAGGAAAGCAAATAGATGATGTGGGGAATCAGTCGATGTCAATCACAAAATTGCCAAAAAGGCCTGACAAATGAAAAACACAACAGGGCCTGACAAATGAAAAACACAACACAGACAAACTTAAACTCACATCAAACGCATTTCTATTATTTAGAGTCGACTAAAATTTAAGGCATCTCAACCTTAATCAAGAATTCTCCAGCAGCTACATGTTAACCTCTCCCACACTCGGGCTACATATTACCTTCTCTCACACGCGGGCATCTTAGCCTTAATCAAGAACTCTCCAGAACTCTCCAACAACTACATTTTACTCTCTCATAACACAAACAGACTTAAATTCACATCAAACACATTTCTTTTATTTAGAGAGTCGATTAAAATTTAAGGCATCCCAACCTTAATCAAGAATTCTCCAGCAACTACATATTACCCTCTCTCACACGCGGGCATCTTAGCCTTAATCAAGAACTCTCCAGCAACGACATTTTACCCTCTCTCACATGCACAAGTTTTTCTTCATGTTTTTTCCACCCTTAATGAATTCTTAATATCTTATTATACATACATTCAGTTTCAACTGAAGTTTTAACTAAAATTAGTTTACTAACTTAATTCGGTTCATGGTTGGCCTGGTTGTCCATGTGGTTGTCCACGTGTCTTCTTCGTCTAGTTTTTTCCATTAATGGTGCTCAAATGCTCCTACATCAAGAACTAATGTGTTAATCATTATTTAATACTCTCGAGCAACTACATTTTCCCCTCTCTCACATGCACAGGTTTTTCTTCATGTTTTCTCCTCCCTTAATGAATTCTTAATATCTTATTATACATACATTCATTTTTAACTAAAATTAGTTTACTAACTTAATTCGGTTCGTGGTTGGCCTAGTTGTCGATGTGGTTGTCCACGTGTCTTCTTCCTCTAGTTTTTTCCATTAATGGTGCTCAAATGCTCCTACATCAAGAACTAATGTGTTAATCATTATTTTGTACATGCAAATATATGTATTCTACAAAGGAAAGTTAGTACATTTATTCTAAGCAACTACTTGTTTCACTTTCTATGATACTTATTATTGTCTTCTTCCTCTAGTTTTTTCCATTAATGGTGCTCAAATGCTCCTACATCAAAAACTAATGTGTTAATCATTATTTCGTACATGCAAATATATGTATTCTACAAAAGAAAGTTAGTACATTTATTCTAAGTAACTACTTGTTTCACTTTCTATGATACTTATTATTTTCTGCACACAAATCCATCTTTATCTTTAAAATATCTAACACAATAGTTCTACAAATCCATGTTTATCTTTAAAATCTATAACACAATAGTTCTACAAATCTATGTTTCTCTTTAAAATATCTAACACAATAGTTGTATCTTCATACATGTAATCAACTAATATTTCTATGTTTTTGCATATGTGTTCATTTCACATAGTTATTTTCAAGAAACCAACGTAGTTTCTCTATCATTTATGTACAAAGTTATTATGCATTTGTTTCGAAGAAAGTACCATAACAAAGTTCTCATGCATTTGTTTTCAACAAAGTAACCTTTATCTTTAAAATATCTAACACAATAGTTCTACAAATCCATGTTTATCTTTAAAAGCTCTAACACAATAGTTCTACAAATCCATGTTTCTCTTTAAAATATCTAACACAATAATTGTATCTTCATACATGTAATCAACTAATGTTTCTATGTTTTTAGATATGTGTTCATTTCACATAGTTATTTTCAAGAAACCAACGTAGTTTCTCTATCGTTTATGTACAAAGTTATTATGCATTTGTTTCGAAGAAAGTACCATAACAAAGTTCTCATGCATTTTTTTTCAACAAAGTATCATAAACAACCTTTCTTTTGTGCATAAGAACTAGGATAATAATAATGGTTACTGTTTATGCATTAAACCATGCAATTAAATCAAACTATCCGATATGCAACACACAAATTATTTATTTTTTTCTCACAACATGTAAGTCTTGCAAACTCTTGCAAAGGAATTAACACAATTAACTTAGCTTTCACTCATAGGAAAAACATGTTCTTTCCAAAGAAGATTCCTATGAAATCAAACTATCCAATATGCAACACACAAATTATTTATTTTTTTTCTCACAACATGTAAGTCTTGCAAACTCTTGCAAAGGAATTAACACAATTAACTTATCTTTCACTCATAGGAAAAACATATTCTTTCCAAAGAAGATTCCTATGACTTATATTATCTCTTTTCATTTCATCTATGCAAACTCTTGCAAAGGAATTAACACAATTAACTTATCTTTCACTCATAGGAAAAACATATTCTTTCCAAAGAAGATTCCTATGACTTATATTATCTCTTTGCATTTCATCTATGCACAGGTTATTATATTTCTCATAACTAAGTTTTCTTTTTCAAAAGAACTCTCTTACCCAAGAGAATATTTCACAAATTACCCTCTTTAATTTATATTCATTTCCAAGAAAATGACTTGGATTTGTTCTTCCTTTTCAAGAAAAGCTATCTCTTCTTAATAAAATGCTAATGAAATGTTATATAAACACAAGAAAGTTTTCTTATATTTTAATGCTGCAAATAACAATTGTTCTCTACATGTAATAATATATTTCCTTTACTAAGGAAAATATATAATAACAATCTATATCTACATGTAGTAATATATTTTCTTTACTAAGAAAAGTGTGTGTTTTGTATAAGGACAAATTCCGAAGCATCTTCACTTATCTTCCATACCAAGAAAATGACAAATGTGCTTAGTTAAGATGACAAATCTACTTAGTAACAAACAAGATTCACATGTAATCTTTGTAATAAAATCTACACATTTACTTAGATTTTGTGTGCACAAATATTCATATTGCATTATCTCTTTTCAAAAAATGGAATCTAATTAAAATGTATACTTAGCTTTCTCTGCAATTGTTAAATATCTTTAACACACTCTCATAAAAATGTCTCAAAAGAATAACAAAATAATAAAAACTACACATTTACTTCCATTTGATGTGCAATAATATTCATATTTCTCCTTTTATTTTCAAGAAATAAAATGATATCTACACCTATATTTTCAGGAAACAAGTAAATTAACACATATCTGCAAGTTACTTGTCTGTATTTGCCTCATTCCAACCGACAGACTTTAATTAGCACTTACAAATCTACTTTAGTGCATTTTGTCCGTGCAAACTAATGGAACATGGTTCAAAATGGCATGCTTCCCCTTCCTCTAAAACTGAAGAGAGTCCAATTCTGTGCCTTTCTCCAAAACCGAAGAGAGTCCAATTACCAGCGTCCAATTCTGCCACATACCGTCTCCTTTTCAAAGGCTTGCTCTCCACTCATTTTCCTTGGAACCGATATTACGGTCACAAAATGGTAGCTATCAGTTGTTCCATACGTGGCTCATAACTGCTCGCAAGTTTTATGATCTTCACCCCTCCAATCGTTCGGCCTGCTCTCCACTTATTTTCCTTGGAACCGATATTCAGTTACAAAATCGTGGTTATCAGTTGTTCCATACATGGTTCATAACTACTCGCAAGTTTTATGATCTTCACCCTTCCAATCGTTCACCCCGAAATCTTGTTTTTTCCCTTTTTTTTTTTAAATAATCAATGCAATATGAATATGAAGGACTTGTTAAACTTCCCACCAGTTTCTTCAGGTAAATGATTAATAATACTTCCTTTTTCACTCATGTAAATATATATATATATGGAAAGGTGATACATTATAATTAAGAAAAGGCCAGGAAATAAATGAATAACTAAGAAAAGACCCGGAAATAAATGAATAACTGTTAATTTAAGCAAAATAATTATTAAAATGAAGAAAGCGGATTAAAAAGACAATAAAGAAATACCATTTAAAAA
>APFE031331532.1:3132-20769 GCA_000404065.3 Pinus taeda | reverse complement strand
TATATATTCTTTTTATTCAAATAATTTTTAATTATAAAATCATTGTTTGATCATTGTTTAAATATAAATTTTTAAATTATATGAGTTTTATGAAGTATATTCATACTTTAGTGGTTAACTGTTATAAAATGTATATATTTCAATTATGAATTTTGAAGAATTTATTAAGTCTCTTTAAATTTTCATAATAATGAATGTTTTTATGTTTGTTAAGATTTTAATTTTTTTTAATCTTTTTTATTAATAGTATTTTTTTTAAAAATCATAAAATGTTGTTTTTATTTTAATGATTGAATTGAAATGAATTATTATTATTATTGCTATTATATTATTGTTAAAAAATTGGTTTTTGTTAAATAAAGTTTTATATTGCAGTAAACATTAATAAATGAGATTGAGTAAACAAATACTAACTCACACATGAGATGTATTTATGAAATAGTGTACATACTAGTGTTTTTTTTCTGGGCAAAAGACTAAACTATTTGTATTAAAATAAAAAAAGAAGAGTATGTACAAGAGGTCGAAACCTTTGAGAGCGCATGGACAGCTCCCTGACAAGAGATACAGACCATTACTGGTGAGAACATTGACATTTTTCTGTATCTAATAGACCATTTACAGTCAATAGAAAAAGATAATAAGACCTGTAAATGTCGAAAACTAACACTGCTTTTGTTCATACAAAAACATGCTGACTGGACATATAAAAAAACTTGCTGACTGGACATACAAAAACTTGCTGACTATGCAAGGAACTTGCTGACTGGACACAACAGAAATAAACAAAGTGGAACCGGGGAGAGAGGACACGCGTCCCGCAACCGACAGAGCGAAGGAGGCACCGAAAGAGCGAAGGTGGCGGACGACACACGTCCAAGAACTAGGAGCATGCTGGTCGAAGGTGGCAGCATCCAAAAACCAGGGCCGAGACGACCACTGCATGTTAACACGCCAAGAGCAAAAACCAAAAAAACCAGACTCGAAGGCCATCACCTTACCCTGTACCAGTTTCTTCCGCCATCTTATCTTCCTCGGCCTTCTGCTCAGCGGCCTTCTGCTCAGCTTCCCACTCCTCTGCCTCACGCTTAGGGTTAGGCAGAAAATCGACCTCCACGCCGCAAGGAATATCCTCAAAACGCAGATAACCCGGAGGGAGGACAGGGTAAAGCCTAGCACCAAAGAAGCGCTCAGGCAGCTTATCTTCTGCAGGTAAATTCATAGCCTTGGGGCTTGAAATTTCCATGTTGATTAAGCCGCAAATTTCTCGTAAGGCTTCATTCTGTTCTCTGGCATGAATGCCAGTACTATCATCATCAGGATGGCTCTGAGTGGAAGGCTGATAGGAGCTGTCCTCCTGACTGCTATCCTGAGGGCTTTTGTTGGAGTTTTGCTCTGGCATGTCTAGAATTCCTTTACCCTTACCCTCGATGTCTTCTTCCTCTGTGAAGACAACAGTGATGAGAGCAGAGACAATCGGTCGATTAGTGCGCCGGAGGTAACGAAAAGTTATCATCTGGACCGAATTGTCGTGTCTGGGTCTAAATCTTCATCGCCCGGGGAGCTGGGCGAAGCTACTGTCAGTGGGGAAACTCTGCACGGGCTATGAACATCCCGACCCCTCTGTTTCTTTCCCCTGCGCGGGGAAGCATGACCTCGAATTGGCATGTTAACTCTGCCAAATTTAAACACAGACCTCCAGTGATATTTCTCAGAAAAAGAAGGGGACAGAGGAGGCCAGCTAAGTCTCTGAGCCAAACCTCTGAAACTCAAAAGCACTACCCTGACACTCCTACTCTCAACCCTTAAACCTACATTCCTCTGCAATTCAGAGCCTGAATTCTCGGCCTGCTCAGACAGGCGAATAACCCTGAAATCACAATTCTTAAACATTCTGGCGGCACTTCCCGATAAAGCTTGGTAGCTTGGGTAGAAAGAATGGCATTGAATGCCATTAAGGGTGGATTTAATGCTCAGCATTGATCACCAGGCTTCCGTCCCAAGGGTGCCGCGTGCTGGTCACGTGTCCAGGCATATGCGTGGTGTCACCCGCATCCGGGAAGTGTACATACTAGTGTTATTCAAATTATTGAAAATAATTATAATGTCATTTTTTACTGGGGTTGCATTGCAATCTGATTTTTATTGCAATGTAGTTTGTTATATATACATATATAAAGAATTTTTTTTTTATAATTTTGGTAGAGGATGCTAGATCATAAGTTTGTACAATGTTATAGCAATTTATGCATGTAGATTGCCATGGAAAGGTTTTGTATACATATGTCTAATAGTGAAATGTTTTTAAAAGGTGAATGTTGATTTCCTTACAATTAGTTCATCATTTCATTCCTTTGTTTTTATTTTATTTGTTCAATATTGTTTCTTTCTTGTGAAATTGTTTATTTGGTGAATAATGTTATAATTTTGACAATATTTTCATGGAGAAGGCTAAAATTTACTTAATAACATGTTTCTGAGAATATTAATAAATATTTCTTAATAAATGTGATGCTTCATATTGTATCCATTGTGGTTGACATGTTGTATGTTTTTATTTGCAATAAAATATGCAGCATTTCCTTTGTTTTCAAGAAAGTTGTTGCTTTTACCATGGATCTGACTGTTTGGAAGTTGTTGCAGTTTGCAATTATTGAGCTTATATCTCAGTGGCTTCCTTTATCCACATTGATGAGATTTAAGTTGGTTTGTAAACAATGGAGTGTTTTATTGTGAAACCCATTGTTTCTCACCAATTGTAATCGATGTGGTGACAAAGAATTTTGATTTATTGTTTTTCTAGTTAGTATGGTCGATCACTACTTCGCTTGATCCTACCTTAATGGTAGAGTATATATATCTTCCATGCTTTTTCCTTTTATTCTTTCTAGATACAAAATTCAGTGTACAACATGATCAATGATTTTGTTCAGTGCACCTATAAATTATTTGTATTCAAAGAATTATTTCATTTTGAACCCTTTACAAATATATGTATAAATAATGGAGTTCTTCCTCTTAGGAAGAAGTGATTTTTCTAATTTTTGGAGAAATGCAACCCACAAAAATATGAATGTGTTTTGGTGAAACATGTTGTAACACCCTCCTCCCACATTTACACAAGTAACCAAACAACCGAGGTAAACATGTGACAAGAGGCTACTATGATGGGATTCAACATCCTATATGGCCTTAAGGAAGTGGAATCGATAGAAACACACCATGAAAACCTTCCACATTAGTAGTAGGACTCTTATGAACCATCTCAACCTCTCACGTAACTAGCCCCTCAGTCCCACTAAAGTTTTAGACCATTAAAATCCATGATGCTTCCTTAATATGGGCATGCATGCCTCTAGACAGTTCTCAGTGATCCTATAACATGGTATGCCAACATCCAAGAACATTTCTAGCTAGTGTTGTGCCTATGTCCTCTATATTTGGGCCACCTTTTAGGCCTAGAGCCTACATCACTGCCCATAACTAAAATAACATCTTCAGAATAGAAACATAACAATGGAATGGTCACACACATGGAAATACCTGAACAAGGGCTTGACTGGACCGCAACTAACTATGATAGGTGTTTCATCAAACATATCACAAATATGTAATCTATAGGAGTAAACAATAGGTCTGAGCATAACGGTCTCATATTTATCTGAGAATCACTAAGAAGCATTGTTCCCTCATATCATTAGATGCATTATCATCTATTAGGTCATATATACATTGTTCATTCATTTACAAATCAAAACATGAGGAAATCCATACATCATCATTGTCATCATACATGGTTATAACAAACATAATAACAACAAAAATATCAAGGATACATTAGCCATAGAACCCACATATAAAATAGTACATATATACGCCATAAAACAAGAGATTAAAGTAATTGTTGCAACCATAAAACATACCACAAAACTTAACAGGTTCTTTCAATTTGTATGGCTTGTCAAGATGTTGCTATAAGAGAATCTCTCACCAAATTTACTTTTCCAAGGATGGAACAAAGTCTTTCTTGATGTTGTTGATGCAAACTAAGCTAGTTTTTAATACTTTGTTCTTCTATTCTCTGTAATGAAAACTGATTTTGAGAGACACCTCGTCAAATCTAGATTGACTATTGAAATGATACATTCATGGATAACATAGTTGTTTGAGTTCAAATAGTTAGGAAACACATGTGAAGTAGCATAATTTATGCTTAGTGTGTATCATTGATAATATGTAGTTAATGCTAAGAAAAATGAGATGGATGTTACAAATATTTTCCATATATATATATATATATATATATATATATTATATATTATATATATATATATATATATATATTTAATACTCCATGTAGATTAAAGATATGAAGAAATACACATCATGCAACATCACTAATATTGTTTTCTATTCACACCATATTAACTAGGAAAACAATACATATATGGCTCATAGTATATTTTTTTTCCAATTAAATTATCTCTAAATATAATCATGATGTAAAACTAAGCTAAACATTAATTTTTTTATTATTATAATTTTTTTTTATTTAATTATTTAAATATAACATTAACGGACAACATCTCACCCAACTGTACTCAATCTCAAATATTCCATGGAGGTTATAATAACCCATGGAAGTTGAGGATAAACCCTCCCAATTCTCCCACCACCCATTCTTTGTAGAGAATTTTCAAAGGGTATTATTGGTATAAATTTTATAGAACAAGCCAAAAAAAAACAAATATTGCATAAATATCTAATAATTACTAAATAAAGGCATGTTGATTGGGATTCCACCTATTTGTATGAGATGACCTAAAAGCCTTTGGTCCATACCCATCATTTCCACCTCATCATGTTGTTTTTCAACAATCTCATCTTCTTTGAAAAAATAACCCAACAAATATTGTGGAATTTAAGGGAGTATAATTAGGACATCTAACCATATTCACAACCACTTGGTGAAGAACAATCCACTAAAAATTTAGGGATTCAATTTTTGTGTTTTGGATATATCCATTTATTCATTCAAAATATAATGGAAACAACAAAAATCATAGTCTTTATTGAAACTCACCATATTCCGGTGAAAAATGGATATTTATGTTTCTTTACTGTCATTTAATTTCTGCCATAATTTATTCATCTTTGCTTCAAAAATAGATAGGAATAAGATACGTGAAAAGATTCAATTTCCATTCTTGTTTATGTTGTCATTTCATCTTTACATAAAAAATAAATAGGAATAAGATACCTAAAAGGAGTTAATTTCCACTATTATTTGTGTTTTCCTCACAAGTTATGTGGGAGTAAAACTATACATGTGTATATTTAGCAGTGTTTAATATACACCAAAATTTATGCAATGAAACATAGTTGAGAAAAAAATTAATTTATCCACTTCCCATCTCAAATTATTAGTTCTTTCCAAAGTAAGCTTATAGGATACTGAAATAACGATCAATGTAGATTATAAATTTTAATGCTATTTTTAGCTCCACAACACATTTAATATGGATATTGAAATATTCTAATTGTAGGTAAAGTAATATATTTTTTGTTATTAATATATTTATATTTTGAATATTACATGTAAATTGAATATAGAAATAAATAGACAATGCAATATCAAAAATATTATTTTCTATTCACACCATATTAGCTAGTAAAAGAAGTACATATATGCCACATTCTAAAAGTTTTTTTTTCAATTAATTTATTTCAATTACTTTATGGTATAATACTTTTTGTTATTATTATTATATTTTATATTTCATATGTTTTAATGTAAAATTTGTAAAATTCAGTGACAATATTTTGCCCATGGTGAGTTGTAGACCATCTCTTAGCCCAAAGCTATTTTAATATCTCTTCATATATATTCATATAAATAAAGAGAGAAAGTAAAGGAAAAATAGTTTAATGTTGACCATAAATGAAATATTTCAATGTCTACATAAAAAGATCTTATAGGTCTATAGCTCTCCAAGTTAGATCTATGGCGTTGTAGATCTGCTGATTTTGTGGCCTTTTTTTGGCAATCTTCTATACTCAGTAGGAGAGCATTCTCTAGATGGCTCCTAGCTTCATGAAAATCGCTGCTGGCTCAGTTCTGTCCGCCTGTGGGGGCCAAGCTCCTGCCCATATCATCAGTGAAGCCCCAGCTCCGACTATCTAAGTGGTCCAGGCCTCACTCGATGAGGCTTTGAAGTTCTCTGAAAGTGTCGTAATCTGCCGATTCAATGGTTTTTGCCCGCGACTGTTAGCTCTCCACAGTTGGATCTCTAAGGTATGGAATCCTCTAATTCCTGATACAATTAATATCTACCCCTATGCTAGGGGTTTCTTTATAGTATATTTTGAAAACCCTGAAAGTAGACAATGTATTCTAGATTCCAACCCTTGGTTTTGGGAAAAATCAGGCCTCATGAGGCTATGGAACCCATCGTTTGATCCCTCAACAATACCCATAACCTTAGCACCAGTTTGGGTGAGATTGCCAAACCTACCTTTGGATCTTTGGAATTTTTCTTCACTAAAAGCCATTGGAAATGCAATTGGGAAATTTTATTACAGGTGCCTAGAAACAGAGGAATATGCTAGAACCACCTATGCACTTATGTGTGTGGAAATGGACTTTAGTGTCGGATTCCCAGCTGAAATACACCTAACAAGTAAAGACCATGTGTGGAACCAGAAATGCGATTATGAAAGCGTTCTCTTCAGATGCCGATCCTGCTTTGAGATAGGTAACTTAGCCAAAAATTGCCCAAAAGCCTCCTAGAAAAATTCTGCTAGAAAAAATCAACATAGATCTACATGGTGGGAAGGAGCACAAAAGGAACACTACACTATTATCAAAGAATAATACTCTAAAGAAAACTCTGAATCACAAGAAATCGGGCAAGAAAGAAACAACTCTCAAGACAAGTAGGGGGAAAGCCCCACCCAACAACAAAAGAGTGAATTGAACAACCCCTCAAGTTATGAGGGTTCGAATACCTCACAAAATAAATCTCCATTTAATAGCAAAGCAAATCTCCTAGACCAAACTTCTTCTCCGGCTATCTTCAAAAGGACAAACACAATAGATCACGAAGCTAAGACACCAATGTGCCAAGATTTAGAAGAGATGAAGGGGATGCAAGATAAAGAATGTTGGAAGACCGTACAAAAAAAAAGAAAGCTACAGCACCAATTTCGCCAAGAAAGACGAGGAGCTAGACAATTAGAAACTAAGAAAGAAAATTATAGGTCCGATAGACCAATTTGGTCTCAGTGGACGATAACCATCATCATCATCATCATCATCATCATCATCATGATCTGGTCTTCATGATGAACCACACTTGTTGGATCGAAACGAGTCGGCCAAAAAATTCTCTCACACCAAAAAATTCTGTCATGTGATTTCTACCGAAAGACTTTGTAGTTATTAGTAATATTTTGTTTTTAATAAGAAGTTGGTATGTGGCATTCAAAGAATATTAATAGCAAAACTTGATATTTAATAAAATATTTTAGTATTGAATATAAAAAAAAAATCAATGTTATATTTTAATCTAGAGAATCTTCCATACATAAATTAATTCAATGTGGATGTTGAATAAAATACTTCACTGTCAACTATCTAAATAATATATAGAAATATATTTTAAATTAAAAACATTTTATTAATTTATTGCTCAAACAACATTTGAAGGTGAGTAACATGGTTATAAATAAAATAATTCAATGAACATGTCTAGTAAAGTATTTCAATACCAATATATGTATAATATACAAAGTAATTGGGAAAAAAGTATAAAATATAGTTAAAATATTTTATTAGTGCATTGATCAAAATCAAGAAGATCTGTAATGTGTTTTACGTTAGCACAAATTTACCCGTGATGAGAGTTATGAACAGTAGAAATAGATCAAATTTCTATTATACAAACCTTTTCAAATTATGTGAATCTCTCAGCTCTTCATAAATCCAAAGTTAAAATAAATGTATTCTAATTCTTGAAATAGATAATATTTATAGAAATCAACCAAATTTCTAGTTGTACAAAAATTTTCAAATTAAGTGAATTTCTCCACCCTTGATAAATCCAAATTTAAAATAAATATATTCTAATTCTTAAAATAAATAATATTTTTAACTAAAATAATATTTTTAATTAAGAATTACAGATAAAAAATAATACTTTTTAAAAATGAAAAAATTGCCAATTATACGTCTAAAATTTATGTTTTTTAATATCACGTGCATTCTTTCCATTGAATATCAAAAATCTAAATAAAACCAAAAATGAAATATTCAAAATGGTCTAAAAACACACAAAAATACATATTAATAAAACGACATGAAATGTATTAATAAAATGACATGAAAATAAACGCGAAAACATTTCACAATCCACTTATCAAAATGACGAAGACATATCAAAATGAAAACCAAGTACCAGTATTGCGCTTCTCCCACTTCTCCCACCAACCAGAATGGCTATTTACGTTTCTTTACTGTCATTTAATTTCTACTATAATTTATTCATCTTTGGATAAAAAATAATAGGAATAAGATACGAAAAAAGATTCAATTTCCATTCACATTTATGTTGTCATTTAATTTATATTGTAATTTATTCATCTTTGCATAAAAAATAGATAGGAATAAGATACTTAAAAGGAGTTATTTTCCACTATAACTTATGTTCTCTTAGAGATTATATGGGAGTAAAACTATAAATGTGTAGATTTATTAGTGTTTAATATACTACAAAATTTATGCAATGAGATGTAGTTGAGAAAAAAATTAATTTATCCATATCTCATCTCAAATTATTAGTTCTTTCCAGAGTAAGCTTATAAGATACTGAAATAGTGATCAATGTAGATTATAATTTTTTATGCTATTTTTAGCCCCACAACACATTTAATATGGATACTAAAATATTCTAATTGTAAGTAAAAGTAATATATTTTTTGTTATTAATATATTTATATTTTGAATATTACATTTAAATTGAATATAGAGAAAAATAGACAATGCAATATAAAAAATATTCATTTTCTATTCACATCATATTAGCTAGTGAAAGAAGTACACATTATGCCACATACTAAAAGTTTTTTTTTTCAATTACTTTATTTCTATATTGAAACTTGATGTAAAATTAATGTTAAGTTGAAGTACTTTATTATGGCACATATTAATACGTTTTGTTTTATTATTATTATATATATTTTTATTATATTTTAATGTAAAATTTGTAAAGTTTTTGTGACAATATTTTCCCATAATGAGTTGTAGACCATCTTTTGGCCCAAAGCTATTTCAATATCTCTTCATATATATTCATTTAAATAAAGAGAGAAAGTAAAGGAAAAATAGTTTAATGTTGACTATAAATGAAATATTTCAATGTCTACATAAAAAGATATGATTTGGTCCTGATGATGAACAACACTTGTTGGTACGAAAAGCGTCGGCCAAAAAATTCTCTGATGTGATTTCTACCGAAAGACATTGTTTGATATCATATTAGTTATATATAGAGATGTCAAGAGAAGAATAGAAGTTTCTAGTTTTTAGTAATATTTAGTTTTTAATAGGAAGTTGGTATGTGGCATTCAAAAAATAGTAATATCAAAACTTATATTTAATAAAATATTTTAGTATTGAATATAAAATAAAAATAAAAAATCAATGTTATATTTTAATCTAGACAATCTTCCATACATAAATTAATTGAATGTGGATGTTGACTAAACTATTTCAATGTCAACTATCTGTATAATATATACAAATAATCCTTGAGGGAGCGCAGGAGAGTGGAAGAATGGAAGATCATGGTTGAGGGTTTCTGCGCGCGAGCTTCTCCATGGATAGTGGCAGAGGAGGGAGCTCCACTCCCTCCTACAGAGAGGCAGTGGTTAACAAGGGCAAGACTCCCCCAAAACCAGGCAGAGGTAAAACGATGGAAGGGGGAAAAATAGGGAAGAGGAAACAAAAAGTAACAAGAAGAAGGAGAATGATGGCACAAAAGACAAGGAGGAAAATGACAAAAGACAGGGAGCAAAAGATAGGAAACAAAAGGGATCGTGCAAACCCAAAGCTAAAATCACTCCCAGAGTAATTTTAAATAATCCAGAGCTGTAGGCGCACAGGGAGCACATGCAAACTTATGCTATCAAATGAAAATTCATGGGACTATGGCCCACTGAAAAGTCTTTACATACATGGATCAGATACTGCTGGAAGCCTAAAGGAAGCATCGATCTTCATCTAGGATCCAAGGGTTTTTTCACTGTGGTGTTTGCAAACATTGAGGATAAAGACAGAGTGATTGAAGGTGGGCCGTACTTCTATGCAGTAGCAGGGTTCTGTATGCAGCCTTGGATGATGAACTTCGTGCCAGAGTGGGAAACATTTACCTCAGTCCTGGTCTGGGTAAGACTCTATTCGCTACCACTGGATTATTGGCAAATAGAATCACTAAATACCATAGGAAATAAATTAGGGAGGTATGTAAAAACTTTGGAAACCACAAGAAGGGGTAAATACACCTCCTTTGCCAAGATCTGTGTAGAGATGGACCTATATGGAGCACTTCCAGATGAGATCATACTGGAGGTTCATGATGAGGAATGGGTGCAGACGGTCGACTACGAGCACATTCCATTTAGATGCCAAAAATGTCATGAACACATACACCTGCTTAGATACTACCCACTCAGCAAGGCAGAGAACAAAAGCAAACCTAACACAATGAAAGAAATAGATGGATTTCACAAGGTAGCTCACAAAGGAAAAAATGGCAAAAAAGGGCCAAATCAATACCCAAGAGAAGATCAAAAAGGGAGGCTGAATCAATTCAATGTTCTTGAAGAGGAGGAAGATTTAGCAGTTGGAAATCAAGTAATGAAGGATGGATATGATAAGGAAGAAAAGGAGGAAGAGAAGGATTAGGAGCAGGTAAAGGAAAAACAGAAAGGGCTCATGATGAGTGAATTAGAGATGGATATGGATTAGGAAATGACCCAGAGTGAGATGGAAAAGGAAGACAATGAGTTAGAAGAAATTCTTGACAGAGAAAACCTAGATCTAGAAGGGTTCTTGAGTAAGGGAACTATGGGTGGGGTAGAATCTCTACCACAAGAAGAATGCATTCAAATAAAGTAGCTATAATTATGGAAAACATAGGCAAAGAACTTGGCAGAAGATAAAAACATTGGAAGAGTGGGCAATCATGGAATGAAAGTAGTAAAATGAACTCGAGAATTAGCTCTAAGAAACCCAAGGAAAAGAAGCGCCAGAAAAAAGCAAAACGATCTTTTAATGGAATGTGGAAAGCTCATGATAGACTCAGGTAAGATGAAAGATCTAAACATTTACTCCTTTACCAATCTGTAATTATGAAGTTTACAACTTGGAATGTAAGAGGTCTAGGAAGAAAAAGAAACAGAGAATGCTAAATAATAGAATGAAACAGGTAACTCCAGATATAATTTTTGTCCAAGAAACGAAATTCTTTGTTAAAAGGATAAGACAAATCCATAGTAGGTGGCTCAGTTGATACGAATTTAAGAAGTCAAAGCAGAAAATATTGTAGGGTGTATCCTCATCCTCTGGAATCCCCTAAAAATAGGTATTATTGACGTAGAGGAATCAAGGAATTATTTATCAGTTTTTATACAGCCTGTAGGAGACAGGAACACATATCTTGTTACAAATGTGTATGGCCCTCAAAGGTTAGATGACAAAATCAAGTTTATCGATTCCTTAGTGGACCTTCGGAGAAGATTTGTAGGATTATCGTGGGCTATAGGGGGAGATTTCAACATGATCAGATCTTTATTGGAGAAAAAAAGGTGTACAAGAGATCTAAACAAAGATTCCTCAGCTTTCCAATGTTTTTCAGAAAACATGAAGATGGTGGACATTGAGACAACCAATGGTCTTTGCACATGGAACAACAAAAGAGGAGGGGATTCCCAGGTAGCTTCCAAGCTAGACAGATTCATGATCTCTGAAGAACTCATGCTTCTAATCAAGGAAATAATAGCAGATATTCTTCCTTTTGGAGGCTCAGATCACTGGTTGATTCAAATGGAGATCAAGGGCATTGGAACCCCAAGAAACAAACCGTTCAAATTTGAAAATATGTGGCTTTCACACCCAGATTTCATCAGCAATATTGAAAAATGGTGGGCTGAAGACCTGTAGATTCAGCGATCATCCATGTTCCTGCTACATAAAAGATTAAAACACATCGAGCAGAAACTTGAGGAATGGAACCAGAAGGAATTTGGTAATATTTTCACAAGTAAAAAAATCATGGAAATCAAAATCCTAGAGCTCAATCAAGCATTGATCAAGAATGGCTTTGACAAAGACAAAAATGATCAAGCAGAGAAATATCACCAAGAATGGGAAAGGTTGTGTAAACAAGAAGAATTTTTTTGGAAACAAAAATCTAGAGTTGTATGGCTAAAAGAAGGAGAACGCAATACTAAATTTTTACACAGATCTACCATTGTGAATAGAACTCACAACAGAATCTCTTCAATCAAGGATGAGAATGGCCAAACTCATCTAGCCCATGAGGAGATAGAAGCAGTGTTAGTAAAGCATTTTCGGGTCACAGCCAAGAAAAATTGTCAAGGAAGAGAACCTTTCATTAAGAATTTAATTACACACATACCTAAACTAGTATCCAGATAGGAAAATTGTAATCTCAACAGACTTGTAACTGAAAAGGAGATCAGTGAGGTCCTCAAGGAAATGCAAAATGGCAAGGCACCAGGTACGGATGGATTTAATGTGGATTTCTTCAAAGCCTGCTGGAATATTGTTAAAAGGGATATTGTAGAGATAGTAGAAGACTCTAGGCATAACAAGACCATTTTGAAAGCTCTCAATACATCCTTTATTTCCCTTATTCCTAAACAGGATAATGCTCAAACACCTGAGAGATATAGGCCCATCGCCTTATGCAATGTTGTCTACAAAATAATCTCCAAGGTGGTGGCCAATAGACTCAAACCCCTACTGCCCATGCTTATCTCTGGGGAACAAATGGGGTATGTAGAAGGAAGACAAATTCTGGACAACATAATTCAAGCTCATGAGGTGGTTCACTCGTTAACTTAAAACAAGAGAGCAGGAATGATCATGCAACTGGACATAGCCAAAGCATACGACAAAGTGAACTGGACATACATCAAAAAAGTGTTCACAACATTTGGTTTTGATCATAATTGGGTCAGATGGGTCATGGCCCTTGTAACTTCATCCAGCTTTTCAATTCTAGTGAATGGCTCTCCTTCTGAGCTTTTTCTCCCTTCCAGGGGTCTAAGACAGGGAGATCCGCTCTCTCCTTTTCTCTTCATCGTCATGATGGAAGGGTTGGGGAGGTCCATCAAGCACGCAAGAGTAACGAGAAGAATTCAAGGACTCCAACTTTTGGAGAATGGGCAAGTTATGACTCATCAACAGTTTGTAGATGATACCATGTTACAGGGAATTCTCACAGTCAAAGAAGCACTAGCTTACAAACAGATTCTGGATGATTTCACGAAGGCCACAGGTATGGAAGTTAACTTTACCAAATCAAAAGTATTTTTCTCTAACACTCATATTGCCATCCAGAGAAATGTATCCAGAATTTTAGGCTTTCAAAGAGAGTCTCTTCCCTCTAAATATTTGGGAGTTCCACTTACAGCTAAACCCTGACACAAGAGTATATGGGATCCATTAATAACTAAAATGCAAGACAAGGTCAGGAAATGGACAAACAAATCTTTAAATTTAGCTGGTAGACTGGTTCTTACTAAAGTAGTTCTCCAAGCTATCCCAATCTTCATGCTATCAGCCTTCCTAGCTCCAATATGAGTCTTGCAGCAATTTGGGAGTATTCAACGAGATTTTCTGTGGGGCAAAGAAGAAGCAAGGAAAAAATGGGCTTCAGTCTCATGGAAAAGATCTACAAACCCAAAAACCAAGGAGGCCTGGGTTTGGACAACCTAGAGATTCTCAGTACGGCTTTGGGAGCCAAGCTTTGGTGGAGGTGGGTTAAGGATCCTAAAGCTCAATGGGCAAGCATCTGGAAGGAAACATATGCTAATTCTTGGCCGGATTTTGATATCATACATATGACAGGAACAACGAAAGGTCCCCCCATATGGAACAGGGCCTAGGAGAATAGAGAAGTGGTGCAAAAAAATAGTTTCTGGGAAATTAGAGAGGGAGATATGACAATTTTCTAGGAGGACAATTGGCAACAATAACCTAATCTACTGAAGGAATAATTTTTAGGCCTCAAGCAAGGGACTGACAATCAAGGACTAGTAAAGGTGAAAGACTTTTGGGAGAACCCACATAATGTAGGAAAGTGGAGAAACTAGAGAAAAATTGAGGGCGGAGAGGATAGAACACTCAACAGTAAAGCAGAGTCCCTTAAGAAACTGTTGGATCAGAGAATAATTTTAGTAACAGAAGGGCAGGACCATTTGAGATGGGGTAACAACAAAGAGGGAAACTTTAATATCAAGG
Source organism: Pinus taeda (assembly GCA_000404065.3). Classification (NCBI taxonomy): domain Eukaryota; kingdom Viridiplantae; phylum Streptophyta; class Pinopsida; order Pinales; family Pinaceae; genus Pinus; species Pinus taeda. Next base: position 6,221 of record APFE031331532.1, on the reverse strand, counting down.
AAGACAAAAGTTGTCTTCTTGATTTGGAACCCCATGTTCCTAATAAAACATGGCAGAAGCTTTGGAGGCACAAAGGTTGGATGAAAATCAAAATATTCATGTGGTTAGTCCACCACAAGAAAATTTTAACCTGGGACAACCTTAAAAAAAGGGGCATGCTGGGACCCTCCAGATGTCATCTCTATGAAACCCAAGAGGAGACTATAGAGCATCTTCTCAACAGCTGTATTTTCACCAGCAGGATATGGGAATATTTTACCAACATCTTCAACCAGTCTGATAGAGACAAAGATAGTATTGCCAACACTCTAAACAACTAGAGGAATAAATTTTCAGATAACGAAATTCTCAACTCTGCCTGGGATCTCCTACCAGGTTTCATTATTTGGAATGTGTGGAAATAAAGGAACAAAAGAATATTAAAAGAGATAAAGACTGCCTCGCTTAACCTGGTGGAGCTAATCGTAAAACAACTTAAGGAGACAATGGGCACAACGGTTAGGAATCTCCCCAAAAATCCTCCCTCAGTAGAAGAGTTAAAAATCCTCCAGCTGTTAGACATGCAGGGGCTTACTCCTCAAGGTCTAGACAGGAAAGAAAGCATGAGAGATAAGGTGGAGGAATTTTAGCATCTCCGCTTGAAGGTTTTTTAAGGTACAACATTGATGGAGCTTCCAAAGGCAACCCAGGGGAGGCTGGTTTTGTGGTAGTTCTAAGGGATGGTACAGGTAGCATAATCTCCCTCTTCCATGGTCACTTAGGAAAAGCCGCTAACAACATGGCAGAACTAATGGTTTTGGAACAATGCTTAGAATTTTTGATTCAGAGCAATTGCCAAAACGTCATAATAGAAGCGGATTCAGTGTTAGTCATAAATGCAGCCAAAATAATCAATAACGGAACAGGGCCGGAAAAGGTCATGAAGCACTGGAGGTTAACTAGGGTTCTTCAGAGAATTCAAGTGCATCTATAGGTACTTCATACTCTCAGATTCATTCATGTGAGGAGAAAGGCCAACAAATTGGCAGACATTCTCGCTAACCAAGGTGTCAGCTGCAAGGACAGTGCAATCTTAAGGAGATGGAATACAATGGTGTAGAGCAACCTGAAAAAACTCTAGCATAACTAGGCGGAGGAGGACAAAGAAGAGTACAGAAGCAGAATGATAGAACCCAACTAGTAATGGGTAGTGGTTAGAGGGCTACTCCAAGTGGGTCAAAAAGGTGCATAATGGAAGGTAAGCCAAGGTTAGAGGTAAAGTGGACCACGTTCACGACTATTCGCAGTGTCAGGCGACAAAGTTTCCTGGACTGAAGAAAGCAACAAATAATACTTTTGCATCATCCTAATTTATCATTAACAGAAGGCAAAACTGCCTTTGAGTGGTTTTGAGGCGATGACACAACTTATATGTTAAAAGGGGTTTTAGATTGTTGGCAGTGATACCATAGAAAGCATGACACTTGGTGGAGGGGCCGGTCCAAAAACCACTCTCCCCACACCCTAAAGGTTGATGACTTCAGGCCCATGATTTTTTGCTTGACCGTCCGATGGAGCAAGCTAAATCAATGCTCCGGATTCATCGAGTAGTTTGGGCGGGGCCATGGGTTTGGTCACTCTTTGAGCTCCATGTGGTGGTGGGGCTGGAGGGATTCCTGACCTCATCGCATACTATCACCTGTGCATGTGGGCAGGCATGATTTCAATCTCCACCGTCAGATGGCATATGGAGATTCTACGAATTAGATTGCCCAAAGAAAACAGCAACTCAAACTTCTGCATTATCCTAATTTTTCTGTGACAGAAGTCAAAACCACCTTTGGGGGTTTCGAAGCGATCGCACCACTTACATGTTAAAAGTGTTTTCATATTTTCAGTAGCGAAGCCATAGAAAGTATGACACGTCGTGGAGGGCCCGGTCTGCAAACTACTTTCGCCCATGCCCTAGAGGTCGATGACTTCGGAAGTGTGATTTTATGCTTTTTCGTCCGATGGCACAAGGTAAATCAACGCTCTGGATACTTTGAGCAGTTTGATGGGGCCCAAGGGTTTGGCCACTCATTGAGCTCCACATGGTGGTGGGGCTGGAGGGATTTCCGCCCTCATCACATGCTACCTCCCATGCATGTGGGCTGGCGCGATTTCAATCTCCACTGTCAGATGACACATCGTGATTCTACGGATTAGATTTCTTGGGCGGTCACTCAAGGTAATTGGCGGGCTGCTCTTCAGTTCGATTTGGTCTGCAGCCGGTGGATCAATTAGCACGGCTCTAGGGACGAGTTTAAGGTGGAAGGCTAGGTTTGGCAGGAAAAATTCTTTATGAGGGATTGTTCCCTAGTTTGTGTTTTCGGGTAGTAGTGCCACCTTTTTTTGCTAACGACCATGTGTCCTGTTCATTTAGGATCCAAATCCAATCTTACAATTTTTTCTTTTGAGACAGTTAAAGTTTGGAGGTAGGGGGTTAGGAATAGTTTTCTTGGGACATCTCCATAGTCTTCTTCCATGAAAGTATTGGTGTAATATATGTACTTTATTTTTTGATTAATGAATTGAAAGGTACGACTCTTGCATTCGCAAAAAAATATATATAGTATGTATTTTAAATTAAAAACATTTTATTAATTTGTTGCTCAAACGACATTTGAAGGTCAGTAACGTGGCTATAAATAAAATAATCCAATGAACATGTCCAATAAAGTATTTCAATAGCAATATATGTATAATATAAAAGTAATTGGGAAAAAAGATAAAATATAGTTAAGATATTTTATATGTGCGTTGAACAAAATCAAGAAGATGTGTAATGTGTTTTATGTTAGCATGGATTTACTCATGATGAGAGTTATGAACAATAGAAATAGATCAAATTTCTAGATGTTCAAACCTTTTCAAATTAAGTGAATCTCTATGCCCTTCATAAATCCGAAGTTAAAATAAATGTATTCTAATTCTTCAAATAGATAATATTTATAAAAATTGACCAAATTTCTAGTTGTACAAACTTTTCCAAATTAAGTGAATTTCTCCACCCTTGATAAACCCAAAATTAAAAAAATATATTCTAATACTTGAATATATAGTATATT